>BSSO01001076.1:0-26127 GCA_030267885.1 Mesembryanthemum crystallinum
TTTTCCTGCTCGACGGCGTTTTTTGTATTTTGAAGTAGAAGTCGCTGAGAGGGTAAGCGACTTTGGTCTTGTAAACCAGCTGACGGGCCCAGCGACTTTGTATCGAGAAAAAAAAAAAAAAAAGAGAGTATGTTTGGTGGCGTCCGAGCCTACGTGGACACCAGTTAGGGAAATAGTTTAAAAACCAACCCAAAACTTGAATTTTTTTTATTTTTTAACACCACTTTAGGAAAAGATTCTATTTCAAGAGAATGCAAGTTTTGCAACTTGACAAGTGTGACTTTGCATAAGCAATCATATTTGATAACAAAATAAGTAATCATGTATATACCTTTTTTTTTTCCTCCCCCACAAAAACATTGTATCAATTTCGACAATATATAATGTACGTCTTAATCTCTTTTGTACCTATCTATAAAGCTCTTTCTCCTTCCAACTATGTACAACACATTCTAACATATTAAAAAAAAAAATTTATGCACTTTTTTTTTTATTTTCTATCTTATCAGTTTGACACTCTTGAATGTTTTTGAGAAACTAATAATGGCCAAGTTTGGTCCACGTGAAAGACTTCCCACTACCCCTAATCTATACAATTTACGATCATCAGTGCTAAAAAGGTTTTCTATAATTTTATTGTTGGGTTCCACCACATAAAAAATAATAACAATATAAGTTGATTATGATGGACGTGCTATTTGTTGAAATGCGAGAATTCTTATAGGTTCGAAGAGCCCATCAAATACTGTTAATACCAAGTAAGAAACCAATAACTACTACATTGCATTATAGACTTTCGGTAAATCGCAAATTATTGGGTGCAACCGTCTAACTGTTAGACAATCGAATCCAATGCGACTTTTTGCAATTCATGGCCTGCTTTTAGCGACTTAAGGGTGACTTTTAACAACTTAGCGCTTTTTATTAAATTAGCCTAAGGTATAAAATGTTACCCTTGAAGCCCCGCTTGGATTTGGGGAAAAATTAGGGGGGTAATGGAAGAAATTAAAGGGCAAACGTGAAGGTTGAAGATGGTGGTGGGGGAAAAATTATGGTGGAAGGAGGAGGGAGGTGGTGATTCTTCACTTCTTCTTCCTCCTACTTCCACCATAACTTTTCCCTCGCCACCACTTCTAACCTTCACTTTTGTCTTTAATTTTCTTCATAACTTCTCTAACTTTTTCCCTCAATCCAAACAGGTCATAGATTACTAAAAATAAACCCTAAAGTAAAAAGTAACCTTAATTAGGTCGTCTAACGATGAGACGGTTGCATAGAAAGGGTTCTCTTTTCCTTTCCATAATGGAAAAAATCCATCGAGAGACAAAAACCAAGAACCTTCCTCCTTTCCCAATTCCTTCTCTCCTCTTCGTCTCCCACTCTCTCTCCTCTCTTTCTTCCCCCCAAATCCACCCGATCCTCGTCCTTCTCACGCGTCCCTCCCGTTGAATCTTCCATCCCCAATTCTCCATCATCATCACCTTCAAAATCAAAATCAAATCCCTAATTTTCTCTCTCCTAGGGCTTCACCATCAAATCGCTCTTCAATTCCCCAAATTCCATCCTCAAAATCAGCTCGATCCTCCAACAAATCCAGCTTTTATGCAACCCTAACCCTAAATCATTCACCATTTAATTGAAGAACAAGCAGAGCTATGTACAGTAATTTCAAGGAGCAGGCGATCGAGTACGTGAAGCAAGCGGTACAAGAGGACAATGCCGGAAACTATAGCAAAGCTTTCCCTCTTTATATGAACGCTTTGGAGTACTTCAAGACCCACCTCAAGTACGAGAAGAACCCTAAAATTCGCGAGGCGATCACTCAGAAATTCACTGAGTATCTCCGCCGTGCCGAGGAGATTCGGGCTGTGCTTGATGAGGGCGGCGGTGCCGGTCCTGCTGCGAATGGTGGCGATGCTGCAGTTGCGGCGCGGCCGAAAGGGAAGCCGAAGGATGGTGGTGGTGATGGGGAGGATGCCGAGCAGGCTAAGTTGCGTTCCGGGCTTAATTCGGCGATCATCAGGGAGAAGCCGAATGTGAAGTGGAATGATGTGGCTGGGTTGGAGAGTGCCAAACAAGCTTTGCAGGAGGCTGTTATCTTGCCCGTTAAGTTTCCTCAGTTCTTCACTGGTTAGTTCCTTGATTAGTTTTGTTGTAGGGTAGTTAATCTAATGTACTGGGTTTGTGAATTTGGTGTCTTTTGGTGTGATTGTATTTTGTTGGCAATTGTGGGAATTCTTATTGGATTGTTGTTTAGGTTGATTATATTGATCTGTTGAAGAATTTGAATTGTGATGCATCAGGGATTAAGGGTAATTTCATTCTGTCAGTTGCATATGGTTTTATAGTTGTGGTATGATGTTGTTACTTGTATCATTGTATGATTGTCTGAGGGCGAGTTTCTAGATTTCAAGTGGCTCTATGAATTCAATATGTTGTTGTCTCACACATTACTTAGTTGTTTGTGTCTTTTGTGGAGCTCTTGAACTTGGTGAATGCTTTGTGGGTGTTACTTTCTTTATTTTGATGACATATGTGAAGTTTGCTTTATCAGACTTCTGGAAGTTCAGTTACCTTAAGTTCCTTGGTCTTTAAGTAGTATCCTCTTTGCTGGTTGTATATTGGTATCTGATTAAAAGCTCCACTTGATTGGTTCAGTGGATGTCTCAACTGAGCTCATCTGATGTTACTGAGTTTGAGCTCATCATCTTTCTAACAGTAGCTTGTGCTTGGCTTAGATAACTCATGCCTGGCTTACAATGTAATACGAGTTATGGATATGCTCATTTGGGTTTATTGTTAAAGAAATACGTGTTAATGTGAATAAATTTAAGTTTTGCGGTCTTTGGTTTATTTTGTGACTTCACTTTTGTGCTTGGGTTGGTTAGTTAGCTCTTGTTATAGTGTGAAATGAGCTCATGAGTCTGGACAATGGCAAAGGTAAGTTTTAGATAATTGGAGTTGTGGTCTTTGGATAGTCTCCAGGCTTAATGGATGGAACACATTGGTGTTCTAATATACCTCAAGAGTTGTTTACACGGGTTGTTCGTTTCATGCCATGCCATTTGTTGGTGTCACTGCTTAGTGGTGCATAGTGTCATTTGAAGTGATTAAATTGCAAAGCCTCTTCTGATTAAACATGACACAACTTGTTTAGGTAAGAGGCGACCGTGGAGAGCTTTTCTTTTGTACGGACCACCAGGAACAGGAAAGTCATACTTGGCCAAGGCTGTTGCAACAGAAGCAGACTCCACCTTCTTTAGGCAAGTCTGACTTAACTTTTCTGGGGTGTACATGCAATGGTATCTTAAGATCTCATAAAAAGAAATGTCTCTGGTTATTTTTGTATCTCTGGTGATGCTTTGTATACCAGTCAGTGCTGAATTCTGCATGAGGCGATTGGTTCTTCAATGTAGCTTTAACATGTTGTTCTACATCATATATACTCATCCTTGCTATGGAACTTTAATTTCTTTTAGCTTCTCATATTGCTCATATTGAGGCTGTTGTCACAATGTTCAGTACTCGTGACCTAGGAGGCATGGACATCATCTTTGCTGGCGTATTTTCCATAATGTTGTGGATCTTGGATCCCTGTTTCGATGTTTAGGCTTTTGTTTGGTGGACCCTTCTTCTCTCTTTAGCAGTAGTATAGTGGAAACATCAGAATGTTTGTTTTGATCTCTCCTCTTTCCAACACTCACACATGTGCATTCGATATTGTGCTTGTAGTATTGTGATTTGTGTTTTTCATGGTTAGTTCCCATTCTTATGAGTTTCAACTCTGTTTTTCTTTTGGTTAGTGTTTCCTCATCAGATTTGGTCTCAAAGTGGATGGGTGAAAGTGAAAAATTAGTTTCCAACCTTTTCCAAATGGCTCGTGAAAGTGCTCCTTCAATTATTTTTGTTGATGAGATAGACTCGTTATGTGGTCAGCGAGGAGAAGGAAATGAAAGCGAAGCTTCTAGGCGTATCAAGACAGAGCTCCTAGTGCAGATGCAGGTGAGATTTTTTACGGGGCAGGGGTGGGGGCTGCAGTTTTGACCGGTGAAGTAGAAGGGGGGGGGGGGACATGGGAATAAGATTAAAACAACTCTTTTGAGCATTTATTTAGCTAGGTAAAGTATATTTCTGCCCTTTCCGAGGAGAATTGTGTATTTCTGATACATCTCCTGGAGTAAACTGGGCCTGGATTTGTTACATACCATATGGTTGAAAACCTGTGTATCTTCATTAGGATGTCGTGGATTGACCTTTTTATTTTTTTATTTTTTTATCATTATGTTTGTAAAATTAGAATTTGAAAGCAGATGTTGTAATGCTATATGTCTGTAGGGTGTTGGACACAATGATGAAAAAGTTCTTGTTCTTGCGGCAACAAACACTCCGTATGCTCTAGATCAGGTATTGGTCACTTCAAAATACTCGACTCTTCATTTAGTACTTGGGACATGTTATCAATCTTACTAAGCGCCAAGTGGGGTTTTATCTGCAGGCTATTCGACGACGTTTTGATAAGCGTATTTATATTCCTCTACCAGATCTCAAGGCCCGGCAGCATATGTTCAAGGTAATAATTTCTTTTTGCTTTATGACCCCAATTTCCTTCTGTATACTACAAAAGAATTCTTAGCTGAGGATATCTCTTGAGAGCTGCTCATCTGATCTTTTTCTTTTGTGAACTTTGCCTAGGTTCATCTTGGTGATACACCACACAACTTAACTGAGAGTGATTTTGAATTCTTAGCCCGTAAAACAGAGGGTTTCTCTGGTTCAGATATTGCTGTTTGTGTAAGTGTCCTAACAAACTTTCCTAGGTTCTATTTTTGACTTTTGGGAATATAGTCTATTTGTTATTTATTTTCAATGTTCAAGATTTTGTGAAATGCTATTGTAGTTTAATTTCTAGTTAATGTATTTAATAATTTTAACACTTCTTTACAGGTCAAGGATGTACTTTTTGAACCTGTTCGTAAAACCCAAGATGCCATGTTCTTCTATAAGACAAGTGATGATGTGTGGGTGCCCTGTGGACCAAGGCAACCAGGTGCTGTCCAAATAACCATGCAGGATCTTGCAGCAAAGGGACTGGCTGCTAAGGTATGTCCGTTGCATTGCATCAAAATTTCGAGCTGGTATAACATTGCATTTACCGTGGCTTATTCAATTTAGGTTATTCTAGAGTTAGGTGTTTTGAAACAATTTCCTGGGGTAAGAGTTATTTGCACTGGGATGTCCCTGATTTATTATCCAATGCTAGCCCTTGGGTTTAACCCTTGTTGATATTAATAGTTTTGTCCCCCTCTAAATTCAGCACTGCGCCTTTATGGTACTCTGGCATGGAAGAAAAGTTTGGTGCAATTCTATTGACAAAAAATGTAACACTTGTCAGTTTATCCAGTTGGTTGTAATGTTCTTTGAAGTTCCGAATTGCTGTTTTTCTGAAGTTTCTTAATAGCTGTTTATGCGAATGGCAACAAGTATTTTTGTGATCATTTCATCTGTTTCATCTATACACATTATGAATATAGCCACTTTGAGGTGGAATGAAAGTTTGATAGGTTTTGTATGGTTGGGTCTGAACACTGAAAGATATTGGCGCCTTTAGGTAGTAGGATTATGTAGGTTTAGCCTTTATACCCGACATACAGAAATTCAGATGAAAGGGATTGTAGGTATATCATCATAGGTCTGTAATCTACTCAACAATACACAAATCTTATAGAAGACGCAACGAAGAGCAAATGATGGTATTTTTATAATTTAGAGACTAATGTCCATAGGTAAGATGATTGTAGGCTAGATGATCATGGTCAGATGATCAAGGGGTCCAGGGATGAGGGATCTTAGGGTCTAATTATCTGTGTCACCAAGCAATTTCATTCTCTTGGAGATAGTCCAACGAATCATAAGAACATATTTTTTGCATTTTTGAGTGCTTATTAGTGTGTGTTGTAATGTATTTCCATGCTCTTACAGATAGTTCCACCCCCGATTGCAAGAACAGATTTTGAGAAAGTACTTGCAAGGCAGAGGCCAACTGTAAGTAAATCAGACCTTGAGGTACATGAGAGATTCACACAAGAGTTCGGGGAAGAAGGCTGATAATTTCGATGGAAGACTGCCCTTTCGTCTCAATCAGGTTGCGTGTTGCAACCAAACTTTGTAATTTAATTTTATTATTGCTACTGGATACAGCAGAGTAAATCATCCCTCGCCCTGCTTGTGTAAAAGGGATTTGACGTGATGTGTCGATGTGTAATTTTTTTCTGGAATACAGAAGTTTGGTATTCGAAAATTAATTGTTTTGTTAGTATTTGGTTGAACATAAGCTTTACAATTGTGCATATACTTATTTTGATCGGAACAGTGTACTAATAGCAGAGCCTGCTTGGCCCTTGATGTTTCCCAAGTGTTCCAGCATAATTCATGCTAAGAGATATTTAGGTAATTTTTCATTTTTGGTTCAAGATCTTAGTTAAGCTTTGTTTGCCAGCATTTTGTAGAGTATGATGGTTATTTTTGTTCAAAATTCGTACATTTGTTTCAAATTATGGTTTGAAAACTTTGAATAATCACATCTTGTAAGTGCATTCAGTGAAAGAACTTCTTGAGGGTGAAAGGCTTTTAATCATACGCTCATTGTTTTCATAGAAAAGTTTCGTTTTGCATTACCTTCTCCTAATTGCCTGTTTTTCGCAATAGTAATGAAAAAAAGATGTTCTTTTGTGCACTTTTTTTCACTGCTTTGTTTCTTGTAACAATGAGATCTTCATTTACCCGTAACACTCAAAAATGTAAGGTTAAAAACTTGGTGATGGTCTAAAATACTTGGTGATGGTCGACTCTAGTACCAACTTTCTAATATCACAGCACAATACAATTACTATACCATATAATGCAGGAATGGTGAAAGAGCTCATGGCGAAACTGCCATGGAGAAAAATCTTTATCAAGTCTATCTGGTAATTTTTCTAGAATCAGTGCTGTGAAAAATACATGGACAATGATGAGGTATAGATAATGGTCACTCTTACTAGTAGTACAATGGAGGACAATTAAAAGTTGTTTATATGCACTTAATATACTTCTATTAGTAAACAATACCTCCCAAACCATTAACATGAACAGTTTCAGGTCTTCTTGAATATGCCTCTGCCAGATAAACCCCCTTTCGAGCCTATTGTTACATGAGCAGCTGATTTATCTATTCGGGATGACAAGTAGCTTTATGAGTTGAGATGTCGAAGTCCTTCACTTGCTATGAACATGTCTTTCATTTGCTGGAAGTGCTCTGACAATGCCAATCTCTTGGCACTCTTCCTATGTAATAAGGTCTTCACACAGAAACACAAAATCTGAAGTGACACTCTGCTAAAAAACCAGGTGCCACGTTCCACAAACCAGTAGGACAAGTTTCTCTGAGCTGCGTACCCTGATGGTTATAGGCATCGACCTTGTTAATGAACTGGATATGGCACCACATCTCTGGTAAAGGCAGGTGTTACTTTTCACCCTTGCATTTGCTATTCACCTAGCTCCTTTACGTGTAAGAATAAGCACCGAATTAGTGAAGGTGACTGCCAAAAGACAGCAGTGTATATCTCCGTTGCCTTCTTTTTTTATTGTTGTTGTCTTACTGCATGTACATACCTCAAATGCCACTGTGCAGTGGCAATACCCTGACTTCAGGGTCAGATTGAAAGTAATATCTCAGTCTTCATCTGACTATCTGCATGGAAACACAGAATCATCAAAACCAGTCATTATGTCTAAAATATTTGGTTCATGTATTTTTTTAAGTCTAGTTTGAGTGTCGAGTTTTTCACATATGCCCATATGCAGAAGCAGCAGACCTTCAAAGGGAAAGTGTTTTGTGGAACTTGTCATTCTTGGGGCGTGATGATGGGTTCTTAACTTCAGATCTAGCACAAATGAGAAAACGTGGTTTGATTTGAAATTTTGTATCAACCATCAAGATCTTCAATTGCTGGTAGTCTCTCAACCTGAGAACACATAGAAGCCTCCCTGTGTAATTCTGCAATTCACTGGAGATTCACCAAAAGTCTCCACATGAGCATTCGCCTCCTCTAAAGTGATGGAATCTGTTCGAATCTCGAACAGTAATATCCCGTTTCTCAATCATAGAGATCATCTTAATAACAGTGTGACAATCTCCACATACTCTCAGATTCTTTACAATATGTAGGGGACTACCAGGAGGTGTTGCAATTAGTCCAAAAGCTATGGCCAGTCTTTCACTATGTTGAGACAAAATAACTTCCTTGTGCTCATCTTCCACATCATGGAGCACATAATTTGTGTCTGGGCAGTAACCCGCATCTCTCAGTCGACTAGATAGTTCATCAAGCTTTGAATATATACGATCAGACAAAGGATGATAACGATCACCAGCCAAAAACGAGTAAGTCTTGTTTTTGACTTCAATCCAGCTGTAACCAGCTTCCTTTCTCACTTTTCTCTGATCCATTAACTTCCTAACTTTAGCTCTCTCCTTCCAGTGCCCAGTAGCTGCATAAATGTTTGATAACAGAACATAGGCAGATGAATCGTTTGGTTCAAGGGATATAAGTTTCTCTGCAGCAACCTCTCCGAGTTCCACATTCCTGCAAACATGGCAAGCACCCAAAAGACTTCGCCACACAGTTGTACCAGCTGGGAATGGCATTTCATTAATGAGGTCCATGGCTTTATCAAGCATCCCAGCTCTGCTGTAAAGATCCACCATACATGCATAGTGTTCCATGGTAGGACAAACATGTTGCTCCTTGACCATTAGATCAAAATATTTTTGACCTTCTTCCACCATTCCAGCATGTGTACAGGCAGAAATAACACCAATAAATGTAATACCATCCATCTGTATTTTTTTCCTTTGCATCTCATCAAATACCTCAAGAGCTTTATGAGCATGACCATGTTGGGCATATCCAGAGATCATCGAGTTCCATGAAACTGAATCTCTTTCCCTTTGCCTTTCAAAGACCTTGTGTGCACTATCAATGTTACCCCTCTTTGAATACATTGTAACGAGAGCACTGCTAACGCACAAAGTATTATTATATGCATACTTAATCGAGAAAGCATGGAACTGTTTGCCCTGCTCGGCTGCTGCTTCAGGGCCAGCACATGAATTGATAACACTGCAGAAGGTATACTCATTTGGCATGACCTTTTCCTTCGCCAACTGACGAAATACGTTAACAGCTCTCTCAGTGTCTCCTACTTGAGCATATCCAGCTAACATTGCAGACCATGTTACAATGTCCTTGTCAGCAATCACTTCAAATACTTTGCCGGCTTCGTTTGTATGTCCACTCTTTACATAGGTATCCAGGAGAGCAGTGCCAACACTTGGTGACTCCAGATAATTTGTTTTGATTACAAGTGCATGTATCTGAAATGGTGAAACACATGGATGAGCAGTAAGGATAGCTGAGTAAGTAAAATCATTTGGTCTAACACCCATCCTGTTCATCTCATGGAATATGTAAACTGCTTTCTCCTTTTGACCATTCTGCAAGTACCCAGTAATCATAGCCGTCCAGGAAATCACACTTTGACTTTGTTGCATTGTTGAAAACACCTTAAAAGAACTATCCATGTCACCACACTTACTATAGGCAACCATAAGTGCCGTCCTTATATTAAGATCAAAATCAAATCCACTCTTGGTAACTCGACAGTGAAACTGTCTTGCAAAAGAGAGTTCCTTTATATTAGCACAAGCTTTGATAATGGTCGCAAAGGTTGGTTGTGTTAGCGGTACATCTTCAAGGATCGCCTGTTGGAACAGATCAAGAGCTTCCTGATGAAGCCCATTTGTCACAAGACCCGCGATCATACTGTTCCAAGAAACATCATCCTTGTTTCTCATGGCAGTAAAAACATCTGTGGCCTCCTGCACCATCCCAGATTTAGCATACATGCTAATCAAGGAATTGCCCACCGTAGTATATTCAAAGCCATTTTTTATGATGTCTGCATGAACTTCAGTACCTTTCACAATCATACCATAATTTGCTATGGCGCCAAGAAGAGTTGCATAAGTAAACGGATGAGGCCTAATTCCTTCCATTTTCATGTGAGTGAGCAACTCCAATGCCTGCTCAACCAATCCATGTTGGGCATATCCGGAAAGCAAAGAGGTCCAAGAAACCACATTCTTCACCTCCATTTCATCAAAAACTCTGATTCCATCATTAAAATTATTGGTTTTCATGTACATATCAACTAAAGAAGTGCCCACACTAACATCCACAGCAGAACCTGATTTAACAGAAAGACCATGCAACTGTTTCCCCATTATCTGGTTGTTTAAACCCCTGGACACCTTCAGTGCACAGGATAGGCTCGACCCATCACTGGTCAAGCCCATTCTGTGCATATCAACGAACAAATTCAAAGCCTCCAAGTTTCGATTACCACGAGAGTATGCAAACAGCCAGTGATTGTACCGATCAATGGTTGACTCGAGAATTTCATCGAACACATGGTGTGCATAAAATGTTCCTAGCGGTTCATCATCTATAAGGGACGTTTGGGGATCAAAAGGAAGAGCAGGGCACTGAGAAAAAAACTGGGTTTGGAACAAATTTTGTGGGTATCTCAGAAATTTTGAAGCTTGCAAGATCTTGGCTTTTTCAAGCCTGCTGTAAGGGGGTCTAAAGAGAGGCATTGACAATGGCTGGTATTAGGCCAGCTCTTTTGGCAGTTACTTACAGAAAATACATACATGGACAATGGGAACTGATCGATAAGGAATTTATTTCAAGCTTTTGATTCAACACAAAAACTTGTTGTGTATCAAACCTCACTTGCTTTTGCAAAATCAAATTCATACGCAGAGTTTTTAGCTGGACTATATGTTTTGCAAGCTTCACCAAATAGTGTTTCAAAAGTGAGAGTATTTGCGGGCCTCGAAGGCCCGGTTTAGTCTATTCGAGCTCTTTTTTTTTTTTTTTTTTTTTTGAAACTTTTGTTTTAAATTTTAATTGACTAAAATTATCATTGTGATATGAATATAATTTTGAAATTACGAAATTAATAAGTTTAAAGGTATAATTTTGGGTCATTTTAGGAAAATTTTTATTTTGGGTATTCGACGTTAGATCTAATTGCAATTTGGGTACCTGTCTTTTCAATATTCTCATTTTGAGTACCTGAAATTTAAAAAATAGTCTAATTTTGGGTCATTTTTCTAACGCCGTCAAAAATTGCGTTAAAATGCTGACGTGTCATTAAGCAAAATATTCTTAAAAAAATGTCAAAAAATCACCAAAAATATTTCAAAAGTTATGAAATATTTATTTTTAGTTATTTAGAATTTTCTACAACATTTTGGGAATTTTTAGAATATTTTTTGATTGATGATATGTCAGCATGTTAACGAAGTTTTTACCGCCGTTAGTGAAATGACCCAAAATGATACATTTTTCAAAATTTCAGGTACACAAAATGAGAATATTGAAAAGGCAGGTACCCAAATTGCAATTAGACCTAACGCCAGGTACCCAAAATGAAATTTTTCTTTAATTTTAAGGTCAAAATAAGACAGATCTGATCATTAATGAACTGAAACTAATAGATATTGAAAATTTATTCGTGAAGTAAATTAAAGTATATCCAAATTAGTCATCGATATGAAGTTATAGAAGAATAAGCTAATGTATCCTTGGGGCACATGTACTAGTTAAAGATTCTACTTTTTCTGTCTTATCGCGACGGCGTGACCATCTATCTCCCTTCGTATTTTTGGAAATCTCATAATGATAATGAGTATTTTGATTAAATTTCGTTTATATTTGACCAAATATATTTCTCATTCTACACTACAATACGTGCTTGTATAATTTGTGTGCAAAGTCAACTGATCAAATTTGGCATTGGGTTACCCGCTTGGTGGAGCACACGCATGTTTTTATTTTTTTACCCTACTTTTATTTGAAACTATAGATGTTTCTACTCATTGTTTATGACAAATTCTTGTTTGAGACGTGTTTTATCGAATTATTAGATGAGACGCATGAATAATAAGAATTTATGAGTTGGGCCTAAATCCACTTATTAAAGTTGGGCTAAGTGGTAGCCTCATTCATTGAAACTTGTCTCATTAGAGACAAGCTGATATACCTATATAACCAGGGCCTAATCGAAATCCGATTAGACTTTGGACATCTCCTTATTATCCCCGGCCTGGCCCGGCCCGTCCTAATTAAGGCAAACAAGACAAACGAGTACTTCAATTTACAAGACATACTGTATAACCTTGACCATTCCCTTGCCTCCCTTGTCTCAACCAAAAATTACACCCAAATCACGAAGCGACGGCACAAGTTTTTGCAACCCTTCTCAAATCCCTTTCTTTACTTTACTACTTGTCCCCTTCACTCTCATCTCACCTGTTTCTTCACTCGTCAACCATTTGCACTTTGCAAAATCCACCCCGATTCTCTCTCTTCATTCTCTAGTCATTCCACCTTCTTTCAAGTTTGACCCCCCTTTTGTAGTCTATATACACCATTCTCAAAAAGCCCTCCATATATTCGACCGTTAAAGAGAACCCAGAACAGAAAAGGGAAAACCTTTATTCTTAATCTTCAACTTCTCTCCTTCTTCAATCTAGGGTTTCCCCATCTAGGGTTAGGGTTTTGATGGGTTTGTTGTGACCCATCAATTTTAAGTGTATCCCAGTTAATGGGTTTTGATCTATAAGAAATATAAGGCATTGTTTTGTACCTGGGTAGTTGATGAAATCATGATTGCTGAGAAGCCCAGTTGGGTTAAACATGAGGGTATGCAGATTTTCTCCATTGATATTCAACCTGGTGGCCTTAGGTTTGCTACTGGTGGTGGGGACCATAAGGTGAGAACTTCAATGATCTCTATTCCTACTCAATGTTCATATTTTATTGAATTATGGGGGTTTGGGGGTTTCTTTTCAATTTTGGGAGGTTTCCTGTTTCTTGTGAGACTTTGGTGATGCTTTCTAGTTATATTTGATTGTCATGTGTATCTTGAATTGGAGAAATCAAAAGGTAAGTGAAGTCATTATCTTGGTTTAGTGTGTCTTTTTGCATTTCTGTATGAATTAGTTACTGATATGATACAAGGTTGTGGCCCTTGTGGGTGATGACCTCTTTCGATTTGTTGATGGTGTTTATGTTCCTGTAAGCATGGTGCTCGGCTAGGAAATTTTTCTAGACTTTGTTTTCCAGTTTTTGGTCGGATAACATAGTGGTTTTTACATGTGGTATGATAGGATATGTTGGAAGACTAAGGCTTATAAATTCTGGAATTCATGCAATTCTCATTGTTTGTCAGAGCGTAGTGCTATTCCTTTCCCATGTACTGGTCCTGACTACATGAACTTGCTGCATAGAAAAGCCAGTTTCTAAGTGCTAGTTTGGCCAAACTTCTCCCAACTTCTACTTTTTCCCTTCACATTCCTTCTCCACCACCCCTTATTCCTCCACCTCCTCCACCAATTACTAGAAGTAGAATCGACGGGCCCTAAGTTGACTTGATGTTTGTTATTATCATAAGCATATGACATGTCAATTGATGCATGGGTAGGACCTCTCTTTTTTTTTGGTTGGATATGGTGTATAATTTTTGGTGATGTCATGACTTGCATTCAGGTGCGAATATGGAATATGAAGTCTGTTGCAAGAGACTTTGAGAAGGATGATCAAACACACAGGATTCTGGCAACTCTTCGTGATCACTTTGGTTCAGTTAATTGTGTTAGGTGGGCTAAACATGGTCGATATATTGCATCAGGTTCTGATGATCAGGTTATTTTGATTCATGAAAGAAGACCTGGTTCTGGAACTACTGAGTTTGGTAGCGGAGAGCCCCCTGATGTTGAAAACTGGAAGGTTTTTATGACACTGAGGGGACACACAGCTGACGTGGTAATTATTGTGCTTCAATATGATTTAGAATAACCATCTCATGTTGTTTTTGTCCCACTCATGCTCTAGTGCATAAGGTTGTACAAGTTTGGTCGAATGGGAGTGACTATTTGTACTTTGTTATATTGTTAACAGAGTTTGTACTTTATCCTTGATGAGTTCATGTATAGTCAGGAAACATCAATTCAGCAGCTTACATGCGCTATATATCAGAACTATACATTTGATCATGAATATCCTGTTAATTATCTACATTCTTTGTGGCATATCTTTCTTGGCTATTTGTTGAGTGTACCTACGTTAGAGTATCTAACCTGGGTGTTTTCATGCATGAAGTAGGTGGATCTTAATTGGTCTCCAGATGATTCAATATTGGCTAGTGGGAGTCTTGACAACACCATCCATATTTGGAATATGAGCAATGGCATGTGCACTGCAGTTCTCCGAGGCCACTCGAGCTTGGTTAAAGGTGTTACTTGGGATCCAATTGGTTCCTTCATAGCAAGTCAATCTGATGATAAGACTGTTATCATATGGAGAACTAGTGATTGGAGTCTTGCTCACAAGACAGAAGGCCACTGGACGAAATCAGTATGCTCGTTGACCCTTATCAAATTTCTCTTTTCCTATACCTCTTGCATTATTGTCCAAAATAGTCCGGTGTTATTTTTTCTTTGCATCTGTTTTCTAAGGAATCTTATCTTTTTACAGCTTGGATCAACATTCTTTAGGCGGCTTGGATGGTCGCCTTGTGGCCATTTTATAACCACAACACATGGTTTCCAAAAGCCTAGACACTCTGCACCTGTACTAGAAAGAGGCGAGTGGGCTGCTACTTTTGACTTCTTGGGACATAATGCCCCTGTTATAGTAGTGAAATTCAATCATTCAATGTTTAAGAGGAATTTCACCAGTGCTCAGGATGTTAAAGCTTCATCTGGTGGATGGGCTAATGGGACTGCGAAGACTGGAGGAAAAGATTCGCAGCCGTTTAATGTTATTGCTATTGGTAGTCAGGATCGTACTATAACTGTCTGGACCACTGCAAGTCCACGTCCTCTGTTTGTTGCAAAACATTTTTTCACGCAAAGTGTCGTGGATTTATCTTGGTAATGTCTGGTCTACTACTTGCATACTTTGAACAAAACTAGTAACGTCTTTTTTCATAAACACTGTTTATCTGATTCAAATAATATTTTCCCAATTGCCTCACATAGCACTTTCCTACTTATGGATCAGGAGCCCTGATGGATATTCGCTTTTTGCCTGTTCCTTGGACGGCTCAGTAGCCACCTTCCACTTTGAAGTAAAAGAACTTGGTCAGAGGCTGACAGATGATGAACTGGATGAGTTAAAGAGAAGCCGTTATGGTGATGTTAGGGGCCGCCAGGCTAACCTCGCCGAAAGCCCTGCACAACTGTTGCTTGAAGCAGCCGCAACAAAACAAGTCACTAGCAAAAAAGTTTCCACTGATTTGCAGCAGAATCTGGCAGCTCCAAAGGCTGTGTCTGATGTGGGAATTGCGGCAAAGGTCTCTGAGTCACATCCTGAGAAAGAGAAGAAAAACGAAGGAGTAAGCTCTGATGGTTTAAACAAAGTGGCAAGCTCTGCCCGAGTTTCTAGTCCTGTAAAGCAGAAAGAGTACAGGCGTGC
Organism: Mesembryanthemum crystallinum; assembly: GCA_030267885.1. Classification (NCBI taxonomy): domain Eukaryota; kingdom Viridiplantae; phylum Streptophyta; class Magnoliopsida; order Caryophyllales; family Aizoaceae; genus Mesembryanthemum; species Mesembryanthemum crystallinum. The sequence goes on from BSSO01001076.1 coordinate 15,591, forward strand.
TGATGGAAGAAAAAGGATTATCCCTGAACCAGTGGGTGTGCCTCCGCAACAAGAAAATATTACTGCCGCATCCCACTCTCAAACACTTACTGTGGTATCATCTGAAGGCAGAAAGGATGTTAACAATGCTAAAGAGGTTTCTATTAAGCGAACCCTTGTGGCAGGCTCGGACTGGAAGGAACGTTCTGGGGTCACTGCAAGAGCTAGCTTTAGTGATAGTTTGGTAATTGAAAGGGTACCAGCTTCTTCAGGTAGAGATACTGGTGTTCTTGTTGAACCGTCTGGAGGCACGAAGGCCTCAAGTTCGTTAGCTGTGTGCAACAATGCACTTGCAATAAGGGTGATAGATAAAAAGGAGGGTGCAGATGCCATGCCAGTTTCTTTGGAAGCCCGTCCAAGAGAGCATGCTGTAAGTGACATTGTTGGCATGGGCAGCACATCAGTGACGAAAGAAACAGAGATTGTATGCAGCAGAGGATCCCAAACTCTATGGTCTGACCGTATTTCTGGGAAGGTCTCAGTTTTGGCTGGGAATGCCAACTTCTGGGCTGTGGGGTGTGAAGACGGTTCCCTACAGGTAAACCTAACTAGTTTTAGTTTGGTACTTCCATTACCTTTTTTGTATCACTAGAAGTTAAATTTTACTATATCCCAAGTTGTTACCTTTTGCATTTATTTCTCTAAACGAAAAATTATCTTACATAGATTTTGTTTTACTTGCCATACAAAAAAAGTTATATTATGTCCTTTAGAGGTAAAGGCAAGAGTGTAATATTTCCTTGTGGGTTTGTCTTCTTATTGTGCTTGAAAAGGTGTACACAAAATGTGGAAGGCGTGCTATGCCAACGATGATGACGGGTTCTGCCACAGTTTTCATAGACTGTGATGAATGTTGGAAATTATTGCTCGTCACGAAGAAGGGGTCTTTGTATTTGTGGGATTTATTCAACAGAAGCTGTCTCCTTCAAGATTCATTGGAATCTTTGATCACTGCGGATTCAAATGCATCTTCTAAAGATGCTGGTAAACACAAGATCTACTCTTAACTACTCTAATAATACAGATTTTTTTTTATTTTTTTTATATTAAAGCAGTAAAAGAATGAAGAGTGTTATAGTTCTCTTACATTTTGGACAACACTGGCGTTCTTTTGTTCCTTTAAAGTGTCTCATGAATATCCCATAGCAATTTACCTGAAAATCTGACACCTTTACCACCATGTTGTCAGGTACTATTAAAATAATTTCAGCAAAGTTATCTAAGTCAGGTTCTCCACTAGTTGTATTGGCCGCTCGTCATGCTTTTCTCTATGATATGAGTCTCAAGTGCTGGCTCCGAGTAGCTGATGATTGCTTCCCTGCTTCAAACTTTGCGAGCTCCTGGAATTTGGGGTCTGCTCAGAGTGGGGAGCTTGCAGCATTACAGGTGGATGTAAGAAAATTTTTGGCCAGAAAGCCAGGTTGGACTAGGTATGTTTAGCACTCTCCCTTTTCATGTCAGTTATGCTGTGCTTCAATATGATTATGCATAATCACTCTTCGTTGCTGATGCAAGACCTTGCCTGTGGCGGGGCACACACTGAGTGTAGTTGTTGTACTGTTTGTTGACAGCTACATTTATGTCTGTTTAATATACAAATTAGTATGATTTATGTATGTATAGTCCTTATGATGGGTAGCTAATATAGTTGAGCTGGATATCTGTTTGTACACTCGTGTGCTTTTGCTTGGAATGGTGAAGAGAGTTCTTCTTAATGTTTGATTCGGTTTTAAGCAAATATCTAAGCTCTCCAAGCTTGTACCAACTTGTAGAGATACACGAATGGCGAATTCCTTGTTTGTGGTCTCCAGCCCTCTCTTTGCACCTCCCTCGTTCAAAACTCACCATCACCAAGAAAACTGTGGAAAAAGTGAAGGAGCAAATGACAGGTTGACCAACTTATGCCAAACCACCTTAGCTTTCATCACATCCCCCTTATGCCCTTGCCTAAGTCTTTACTGTAGGTCATCTGCATCAGATGCACCAGGACCTCAGAATTCATCTTGCACTGCTGCATCTTGAGAAGTGAATCTTTCTACCAAGTCAGCATGAGAAATGTGTCCTTTCAGGGTCAAGCAGTAGTTGGCATTGCTTGACTTTGGCAGAGCCACTCTTGCTTCCTATAATATGGTGGCTGAGCCATCATTGTGATATTGGGAGGAGACTTTTTAGAGGAGAGTGCAAGCTGTTATGTTGAGGAAAACTAGTTTTTCCTCCCCGTGCAATGCACGGAATGTAATGCAAATGTTGGTTTTCATTTTAATTGGACTATATATGTAATCATTAATTGGACTATACTTAAAAGTATTTTTTACAAATTTAAAATGTGTTTCAAACTTGTAATTTTTACTCTAATATTTTTACGACATATTAAAAAAATAAATTTGAAAATTAATTATTTTGGAAAATAGAGAGAAAGATAGGAAAATGGTATATAGACAATTATTATAATAAAGAGTGAGAGTAATTATTATTGTAACATATGTATAATGAATTATCTTACTTGTCATCAGTGATTTCGACGAATTAATTAGAAAATTTATTTTGGAGCAAAGTATATGATTTTTTTTTCTCACTAAGTTGGCGGGTCAGTCTAAGAAATACGTGGCATAGGGTTATGAGTACTGTTAACTTATTTAATAACATTCACAGATGGAAACACTAAAAGGAGAAGGAGAACAAATTTCGTGCAAACTCCGTAGAGTCTGTTAGGATGGACAATTATTGCAACGTAGAGGCCAAATAACTTCTAAAGTAAACATATTGCCGAACACTTACATATAGCAATAATGGTGTTCTTGCTAATAAGAATCAAATCATTAGAATATAGACTATTTAACACATTTAGCATGGTACATAAAGAAAGCTACTTTTATTTAGTGACGCAGGGAGTAGTATTTTCTATTGCTTGTAAAATCACCCCTCCCATATAATTCTCTCTCCTTTCTTAAAGTCACCATATTTGGAGAGCTAAAATAAAAGGATGAACTCATAGGTATAGAAAGTACTGAAGTGCGTATTTATGCACAAAATTGGACACACAGTAATTGTTAAAAGTAACAATTAGCTACTAATGTGGTTTAAACGGTTAAACTTTTTATTTATGAGAGGCAGCATTCTTGAGAAGTGTACACATGATTAAATGCAAGAAATCAAAATTATTATGAATTCCGAGTTCAATTTTGAGGGCAATCAATAGAATTAAACTCTGAAGCACGGAAACGCCCCAAAGGCCGTTTCGGAAACGGAAACGCGTTTGAAACGGGGCAAAACGCAAAGAAACGTTTCGTAAATGGTCGGGAAACGGCGAGTGTTCGGGAAACGGGAAGAAATGCCACCGCATCGATCTGAAATGGGAGCGAAACGCGTGTCCGTTTTCAGATCTGAATAATTAGAAAAAAACAAAAAAAAATTGAAATCTGAATCCCAAAACCCTAAACCTACGAATTTGACTCACCACCAATCAAGTGCCGCCTCGCACCGGCGGCGGCGAGATCTGGCGGCGACCCGAGCCCCGTCTTCTCTCGCGGCTCTCCTTATCTCTCAGACGACTGTGAGCCGTTTGTCGTCTCCTTCTTCTTCTCTTTCGTCTTTGTCGTCTCTTTCTGCTTTTTCGTCTCTTTCTTCTTCTCTGTCTTCGTCTCTTTCTAGTTTCTTCTGCCTTTTCTATTTTAATACTTGTTTTTTTCTCTATTTTCTTTTTAATTACTCTTTGCCTTTGTGTGTGATGTGTATTATCATTACTATTATCATACTCTATTATAATTTGATTAGTAAATTTTTTTTTTTTTTTTTAAAATATTATGGTGTTCATTTCAATTTCCATATTATTTTCTATTTTTCTCTATTTTTTAAATATTTTTTTAATATATATTTTTTTAAATTTGCCGTTTCCTGTTTTTTTGAGAATTGGCGTTTCCCGTTTCCCGTTTCCCCGTTTCCCGTTTCCGTGCTACATAGGAATTAAATGTAGGAAACTAAAAGCTAAAGCAATTGAAGAAATTTAATTGAAAATTAATGTACTACAATTAAGGACTTTGAAACTTATTTGACACATAATCATAATGTAAGCAGTTGACGTGGCATGTTGATGTGTCGCATTGTGGTTTAAAGGACCTTTTTTTAATCTAATTATATATAGATTCTGGAGGAGGGAGTGTTGGACAACATTGTTTGATTTTGAACCTTGTTTCTGCTTTGTTGTTGGAGTTTGAATGTCTCTTTCATGGTTGAATCTGCTCGAGAGGAGACTGGGAGGGATAGAGGACTAAAGATCGCTTTAGAAAGGATCATGCAATCTTTTATAAACATTGTCTTAAGATGCACCTTACTATAATTCTTGCAAAAGTAAATTACCACTGCCTAACTTAGCGACTTATTCAATGTTTAGGATTTCTGTCCTTGACTATGGAAGCTTTAATTGCTCAAAGTTTGTCTCATCTGCATTACTTGTTGAACGTGCAATGGGATGTGGATCAATAAAATTACTCGGAAGTTTCTTTTCCCATGTTTCTGATATCTTTTAGTATTTATTAATTATTCTGAAATAGCGTGGCTCCAACTAAGGTCACTTCATTCATTGAGGTGTAAGTGGTGTGCTTCTTTGCTGTCTTACTAGGGTGGCCGATGATGGCTTGCAAACACGGGCTCATTTGGAGGCGCAGTTGGCATCGGCTTTGGCTTTGAAATCTTCGAATGAATATCGCCAATGTCTTCTGTCATATGTCAGATATCTTGCAAGGTTTGTTGGCTTGCCGTTTGTCATTGATTCCTTCCTTGTTTGTTTCTTTTGGTTGGTGGTTAGTTCCGTAGTTATTGTGATTATTAGTCTTGATGACAAATTTTGGAGATCAGTTTTACATGTCTAGCAGCTGTTGTTTAAATGTGATCTGCTTCAATCATTTGGATGCAGTTTAGGATTATCGGTCTTCTTGTTTGAGGTTGTGCATTTTCTTGACCATCAGAAGGGCAGGGGGGGTGGGGTGAATTGGCAGGTTGTTCCTTCATTATGCTTCTTCATTTATGGAGATCGGTATTTTGTATGTGAATAGTCCTTGATATTAGGGTTGTATGCTTTTAAAATTGACATTTCCTTATTTTTACTGATCTGTAGAGAAGCAGATGAATCTCGACTGCGTGAAGTCTGTGAGAGTTTCCTTGGCCCCCCTACTGGGATGGGAGGTGATGCATCATCAAATCCGGAGAACATTGCGTGGGATCCTTGTGTTCTTGTAAGTCTTTCTTTTTATTACCGTCATACATTGAATAAGATGTTCAATGCCCCATTTTTGTGACAACATCCCGTCTGATAATGATGATGAGGGTAAGACATATTCCCCTTAGGGAAAAGAAAAAGAAGATGAGCAATGGGAAGCAATTATGCATAGAAAATGTAGTGGAAAGAAAGCACTACCAAAGCTGGATGCAGAAGAGTTTAAACAGTCAGGGAAAACTTTTGTCCCNGTAGTCTTCAGAATCTTTGTATTCTAGCTTTGTAGTGACTGCATTTGTGCATTGAGTTTATTATTTAGTCCACCTTTGCGCCCTAGATTTACCAAGATTCTCATGTTTTCTTATGATGTTTCTGGAGTGGGAATGTTCAGAACTTTCTCAAGGCATCATTTTTACAGAAAATAATACCGGGTTTAACACATTCTGCTTGGCTGTTTTTTGCATAGTTATACTTAAATTAGGCAAACTTTGATTCTCTTATGTTTGCTTAAAAGGCATCTTCATTAAGCTTTATTTATTTATTTATCACAATTCTTGCCATTTCCGGGATAGATGTCCAACTTCCTATCTTGAGTTTTCTAAAGTAACTTGCTTCGCTGCTGAGGTAATCTTTGCTCATACCTTATCATTCCTTCAAAACTTGGCCTTGAATTTGCAAAAATGATGATTATTTTGGGTTCGAGATCCGCTTTGAGTGTAATTGGTTACTATCTTTATTGGGGGTTTGTTTTTGGTTAGTGCATTGATGATGGTTTTATTGCTACAGGGATTGAAAAAACACAAACTCTTGAGGGAAGACATCCTTCCAGCTTTGGCGTCAAATAGGAAAGTACAGCGGCTCCTGAACGAATTCATGGATCTTCTCTCTGAATATGGAAGTGCTGAAGTTCACCTGAAGCAAACCAATCCCGTCCAGCCCTTTACAGCTGCACCAGCTGTGGATCAAGGGGGCTCAATCCCGTCAAGGAATGATGAAATGCATGTTGATCCACCTTTCGTAGAGCATACGACGGACCCTCTCTCACAAATAGCAGAACAAATGGACACCACCCCACCCGCAAAGGATCAAATCGACAGCCTGACAGCCCCAGCTGAACAAAATGACCGGATTTCACCAGCCGAAGATCAAGTGAACTCGATTTCAGCAAACGTTAATTTAGTCATGTTGGCTAAAGATCCGGTGAGTAGTCTGTTAGCACCCTCTTCGGAACCAATGAACATAGACATACCAAAGGCGGAAAAAGTTGTAGTGGCCCTTCCCGCCAAGGAACCCAACTCATAGCATCATTCTTCAAGTGCGTTATGTTGTCTTGAGGAGCATAATAATGTTCTGGTTCACTACCCATCTGTCATCTCGTGAAAAAATGTCTTGTGATAATTAATCATTCGAAGTCACACCGACTGCGTGTGTATATAGAGTTGAACGTCAAACATCGATAACGTTCTATACTTGGAGATTTCACTTTTGGTGGCAGAACTGATTCTTGCATAGATTTCACCTTTGGTGGTGGTGGAGTTGATTCTTGCGTGGGCAACTTTCACTGAGCTTTTTAGGCTTTGATAGTAGTTTCTTTTCGTATAGGAACTAGACCTTTTAGCCCCTGTTATTAACAGGTTTGGGGTGCTTTTTCTGGTTCTTAATTTGCGGCTGATTCGACAAGTATGTAGACGTTGTCTTTTAGCTCGAAAAGCTACTGTATCTGCCGAGAAATAAAGATCCATGTTCGTCTTGGCCTTCACCTTACTAGCTAAGTAGCCGGTGAATGGCTTGTATTCAGTGAAAACAAAAAGATTTGTTTCAGGTTTTCAATCTTTGCAGAGCTGCATATTCCATGCAAGTATTGTTGGCATCGCCACTGATTGTGAGTTCTTTTGTTTTATTTCGGCTAATAGTGGAGGCACATAGGTTGATGAAGACAGATTTCCTTGATCTTGAAATTCTTGCTATCAAGTTCCATTTTCTTTTCTTAGTTTAAAATTTGCACTTTATTTGAGATTATTAAACTTTAGGGTGTGTTTATTTCAACCGGAACATGTTGAAATGAATTGAACTGTACCAAATGAATAGTAATATGTGAGAAAAATAAATTGCAGAATTAAGTTGAATTGAACTTTAAGTTGAAATGATAAACTGATGAACTGAGCACAATCTCATTAGATTTTTAAAGAACGGAGGGAGTAGCAAACAATTGAAGCTACTAGTGCCAATACAAGCCAAAATAGAAGAAATTTGCATATGAGATAAAAATGTATCTAGAATCTCAGTGAAAGCAATTCCATTAATTTTTCCCAACATGTCAAGCCTTTTGGTCGCAATTCCATACTTGATGATCAAGTTAACAAAGACAAGATGAAGAATCCATGTATCCTCAACTGTCTTTATTGTACCCACCAATCAAGCGGGAGTTACTGTGTCAACACTAACCTAACTTATGCTTAATATTTTTTCTGTATGGGACCAACCACTTTAGCTGACCTATTTATTTCAAATGTACGGAAGCATAATGAGGTCAATTCACTCTAATTTCCTTGAACTCATGCATAAGAAGAATACGTAGTTGTTATTTTGGTTGTTTATATCAATATTTTTTAGAAAATACGAGTTTATGGGTCAATACTATTAGGGGGGATATGGGAGACTCTTATGATTGGTTTATGGATTTGCAATATACTTTGGTAACCCTTTAATAGTCATCTAGTTCTAATTATCTAGCACGAAACTATGGAGGAATCTGACAATAGGTTGACGGGGAATGCTTTTCGGGTGCATCTTATGCTGCCCTTGTGCTCTACGAGTATCATTATATATGGAAAAATTCAACTGGTACTCATATTTGTCCGAACATGCCCTAAAAAAAGGTTATTATCATATAACTTACAAAACAACCGATCAAGTAGATTCTTAGGCAAATGTAGCTATTATTGGACGGAGGGTACTAAAGGAATATGGGTTTTGGTCTTGAATACCCTTTTCGACTAGTTACCCACTTTTAAAACTATAACACCAAAACCACAGTTAGGATGTTGAAAAAGGCCATCCAAGGGCACATGGTGGTTTAATTTGTAGGGGGAATTTGGGTCACCAATAATCGTCAGGAGCCTCTATGATCAATTGACCAACCCAATTAATAGTCCGAAATATGTTATACAAAAGCCTATGACCCATGAAAACCAGTCATTACAGAGGCACCGGGTAAAAATGTTTATTATCAAGTCATATTGGATGGGGATCTTAGGTTGGTGTGGGAGGCCTTGAGGGTCGTGTTTTGGATCTCTAATAAGTTTTGATGACATTATACAAGTTACATACTTTCAAAGGTCCTACGTAACTACGCTAAAAATCATTGGTGAATATGAAGTTATGTAGGATGTTGGGAAAAGATCACCTTGGACATTGAACATTTAAAGTTTGTAACCCTCGGGCCTCGTAAACCTTAGTGTGGAAAAAATCAATGGACCCTAAATATGGTCCAAATAAACATGCCTCATCCAAAGGCTATCACCCATAAAAATGAGGTGTTCAAGATCATGTGGAGGTTCATGGGTGAATAGAATGTCAGGACGGTGGGGATCGGAAGGTCATCCGAAGTATGACTTGCCTCTTGGGCTGTCCATGTTCCTTATACATATATAAGATTTGAAGCAACATCTAGTTTTCACTTGACAATTACATAATTTNCCCATAACATAGAGTGACCCTATCAAAATTTATGGAGTCACCCCAAAATTAAAAGAAAAATGAAAAAAATTGGATTATAAACATCAAACAAGGAACTCACTTCAGATGATACTTTAATTGAGGAAATAGAAACTTTTAATTTTGAAAACAACAAACTATATCAATTTTGAAAACAACTAAACATTGGCCTGCAACAAACTATAAAGACCGATAATTAAATACTTTGTTGATGCATGTGAGCTCCAACTTTCTTATACAATACAAGCTATAAGGGGGATATGTGGATCATGTGAATTGTTTCCTATTTTGTTTGCTGATCATTTTTAGAGTGATTTGCTCGGCAAACATATATAATCAATCGGGCATTGCCCTTGGCTCTCCGAACTCCATGTTTATGGCCCAATGGCGGCTATTTCATGACTAGAGCCAGTGATGGTCATAGAGAGAGAAACTAGGCCACTCCTTTTTTTTTTTTTTTTTTTTTTTTTACTGCCGTTGAATCTGGGTTATTTTTAAGGATTAGAATGTCTTCTCATTTTTCATTTAAAAAACTATTCTCATTTGAACATATTTCTGTATATATCGAACACCCGGTATAGAGTGAGCATGCCCTAAACAAAAATTATAAAACACACAAAACAAGTCGCATTCATAGTTAGATATCGATCAGACCATGATGTGAGGAAAACTTCAATTAATTTTCTTCCTTTCAAAATAAAATATCTAGTTGTAATCAAATATCTTTGCAAGTTTGTTGTTCTTTTTTTCTTTTTTGTTTTTTGGGATAAGGAACAATATTATTACTTTCTCATGGTAATATCATCCAACCAAAGTTCATCCAGAATAACTGGAGGGGGTTCATCCTATTCCTATCATATACATGGAGAGAATTTTAAATTTATCCAATTTTTGTGTCCCCTTAATTTCGATACACGTAACATGCATGTGAAAGAAATATGTCCATTGCATGTGAAGATATAATGAGCTAGTTCACTTGTACAGTCATGTCACATTAGAGATTGTAGGTGAAATTGAATCCATGCATATTCGTCTTCATTAATCTATATGTAGGGGTGGACATGGTCGTGTTAGGCGTTAGCGTGTGGGAGCTCGTTGCACGGTATACAGCCCAGTCAGAATGCCTCATACTGTGTTGTGTCCTGTCGTCTCTTTCCCAATTAAGGTCAGCTCTTGTATGATCCCCATCCCACAACCAGTCAACTACTTGTACCATGCCTCATGTTGGCGTAGCATGCTCATGTAAATTTTCAAAATTTGTGATTTTTGTTGTTGTGCCGAAGCACTACATTTTTCCAGAATCATGGCACGGGTACAGCCCATGCCATCAAGTCATGCCACGTGCTTTGGCCGGGTCAAAATTAAAGTAGGTCCATACCATGTCGAGCTAAAATTGTGTTGGGTCATGTCGGCCCACGGGCTAAGAAAACAAGAATTTATTCTAGGAAAAATTCCACTTTGGTGCCCTGACGTATAGCGTAATATTAAACTGGTGACCTCAATTTTAACTATTCCCATTTTGGTGACTTGAGATTTGACAAAAAGTTTCACTTTAATACTTACCTCTAA
>BSSO01001077.1:0-26118 GCA_030267885.1 Mesembryanthemum crystallinum
TAGAAAAGGTGCTAGACATGAGGCGACATAATGAAGAAGGAAAAAAAAAAATGGTTTTTAATTTAACATTATATAATCAACTACTTGATACATAACATTAGTTGGCTAACTCGAATCAAACTACTCATGTAACATTTATATCCAAAAGAAATAAAACAAAGAAAAAACAAACAAACTCGAAAAACATCATATTATTGAGAACAAAAATTTGCCTTTGAAAAAAAAAAGTACTTGGGCAAGAAAAGACATGGATGATGGACAATAAGAGGCATGAGATAGGGAGTACAGGATTAAATGAGGAATGAGCTGAGCAGACATATTCAGAAAATATATACGGGGTTTTTCTTTATGTATTTGATTCACCTTAATTGTATTGGTTGATGTTGTTGAACATTTAGAGGCTTAGAGCTTATTTGTGTGTGTTAGAAGATGAGTAATATGAGAATGTAATTGAGTACACGAGTCGATGTAACCACGATTGCTAAATTTCAACCATGTACGCGTTATTATAAGGTTAAAAGTAAATATATTTACAATCAACTTAACAACTACACATTATGAGTAACCATTGCAATATGCTCGATATATTGTAATCATCTTTACATCCAAATAATTGTCACCTTAGAGATTGTTAATGTAGTGTAAAGTTGGTAATCACTTGCGAATTAAAACCTTAGACGACAAAGAACACCATGCATTTCTCAATGTGTATGCATGTAAGGAAAAAAAATGTAAATATAAATAATTGGTCCGTAATCCAAATTACACTAAAAAGTTCTTATCATATAAATATCTTAAATATATATTTTTAACAATAATAAAAATTATATCCATTATATAATATAGGGGAATTTCAATTGGTGCCCCTATGTTACTGGCTTTTTCTATTGATGCCAAAAGTTTTTTTTTGGAACTTCAAATGGTACTCTCGAACTTGTGCAAGTGACATTATTTATGGTTTACCGTCTAAATTTTCCGTTAGTTGGGTCATGTGCGTGTAATGCGAGTTTAAATTTAATGTTTAAAAAATCCAACGCTTAAATTTGCCCCTGGAACAACTTTTATGCTCAATTTAATTACAAATTTAAAAGTTGAAAGTTAAAAGGTTGTTTCTAAAGGCAAATTTAGGTGCTGACTTTATCTTAAACATTAAGTTAGAGCTCACATTATACTGATATGACCCTACTACGAAAATTTAGACGAAAAACCATAAATAATGTCACGGACTAGACAAGTGTAAGTTTAAGATACCATTTGAATTTCAAAAAAAAGTTTTGGGTACCAATTGGAAAAGTCAATAGCACAGGGGCACCAATTAGAATTCCCCTATAATATATTACTCATATATAATAAATAAGCCACTTGCTCTTGCTTGGTTAACTAATAAGAACCAAAATGAAGGGAAACAAATATATTAGCTTGTTACATCTTAGCTTCAACCATCAAGAGTGGTAGTCAAGTGGTTCCAAACTCACTTCCAAGTGGTTTGATGAGCTAAAGTCATAGGTTTGATTCCTCATTATCGTCCCATGTATCTTGTAATTTACAGCTTATAGGAACTATACTTGGCCTTTGATGGTGCTACGTCAACGGAGGTCAATGTTTGCGCTGGTGGTTCAGTTAGTTTGATATGTTCATAGTCGAACATGAGAATTTGAAAATGATGTAGCGGGAGGTAATTTAAAGGAACATATAATATTTTCTACCAATCTATTTATTTCATTTATTATTTGTTTATGCTTAGCTAACCAAATTTATTGTCCTCCCCATTTCCCACCAATCCAAGGAAAATGAAAATATCACCACAAACTCTAAAAAAAGAAAAAGAGAAAAATCACAAACAAAGAACACACACAAAAAAAAAAAGCCCATAAAAAGAACAACTCAATAGAGATCATTCATGAAAGGGCATATTCTTCTTGACGGATACAGGTAACAGGTGAGAAACCATTAATATGCAAACAAAACAAAAAATATCAATTGAGAAGGTCTAAATGAATTGATTTATGAGTACATTTATTTACATGATGATAATGACCAAAAAGAGAGAAAAACTAGAAAACTAGAAAAGGAATCTATTGAATTACACATTGACAAATTTACCCTCAACCAAACAATCCAATATTTTGCCATTTGAAAAAGCCAATAAGTAGATTTGTCAAAAGCTGACTTAAACAACAAATTAGCTCAATTTTGAGTCATGTCATAAATTTTTCGTCACGAATGCGGTGATGACATGACAAATACAACAAAGAAAATGAATATGGCTCAAAATGAAATTCAAGATCGACCCGACATGAACAAAAAAAAATGGCCTGAAACCCATTAAATCGATCCTTTTGACAGGTCTACTTACATTGTCATTATCAATTTTTTTTCTAATTGTCTCTCTCCTTCATTTCATCTTCATGTCCACAACAAGAGTCAAACTTGCATGTTGCCCTGGCTGACCAAATGCCATACCACGCATAGCTGGCATGGCCCCCACACCATTATAACCATCTTCACCACAAACTCGCAATTTCCCTTAAACACAAGGGCTAATACCGTCATTTCACTAAGCTCAACAAAATCCTGAAGTAGTAGTTGTACTTTGTTTGTTAAGTAGAGTAGTAGTACTAGAGTGAGTGAGTGTGTCATTACAGCGTCGGCCACACGCGCTACAAGTCGGCCTCGCACGTGCCAACTCTCTCTCCTCTCATTGGCTCACAGTCTCAGAGAGAGAGAGAGAGAGTGCGAGAGTGAGAGGAGAGAGAATCAATAGATGCTCATTCACACTCTCTCTCTATATACACACACAACACAACTCTCTCTCTCTCTCTCTCTATATACACACACAACACAACTCTCTCTCTCTCTCTCTCTCTTTCTCATCGCCATTATCATCGTCATCGTCATCAACATCATCATCTCTGTCTTCTCTCAGCTTTTTTCTCTCTCCTCAAGATCGAAATTCGTACTAGCTTTTATCGGCGCTGGTGTGGTTTCTTTTTTCGAGGTTTGATTTATTGGCAGCTTCGAAGCTGCATTTGTCATCTGAGATGCATTTTCATTGAAGAAAACTGCATCTCAGATTTCGAATCCGGAGGTAATTTGTTCTTCTGAGCCGTTACTTGTCGTAGTTTGGTGTTTAATTTATTGATTGTGCTGTTGGATTTAGTTTTTTTTTTTTTTTTTTTTTTTTTTGGGTTTGGTTTGGTTTGGTGCTGACTTGTTTTGGTTTAGGGCTTGGAATTGATTTGTTTTTATCTGTGAATGCTGAATTCTGGCTCAGTAATTTTAGAATTGTTGATTTCAATTAGTTGTGTTATGGATTTTTACATGTTAAGGATGTAGCTCTACTTAAAACGAAGAGGTTTGATTGTGTAATGGTTATGGGAGTGATGTAGTTGATTTGTTCTATGATTTATGCTGCAAAGAAGGAAGAATGAGCTAGAATTAGAGCAAGTACTACTAGTGGAGAGCTCTAAAATTGAATTAGGATGTGGTTTCCTAAGTGGAACCAAACCTTGGAATGGGAAATTTGAGGGTTTTATGGGTTTGAGATCTTTTCCTTGTTTAGACATTTCCCTTGATTAATTCTTGGCTTCCAAATCCATGCGCCGCATAAATTGTGCTGGTCTCTTCAATGTCAGTGTTAATTTTGCATTGCAATCTATGGCAATTTTATACCAAGTTTGGATGATATCATCTTTCTGAATTTGACTCTGGAAGTCCCTTACGAAGACGAGGTGGCTGCTTTATTATGTAGAATTAGTTGAACATTGACTGCTTTGAAGCTTGGTAGCTAGTGTTGGCCCCTTTGTTCACAATGTGAGCTTAGTTTCTCTTATAATGGTTTTGGTCATGTAAGCAAAAACTCTGATATTGGTTTGAGTGTGTATGTGCAAGTATTGCCTGTGTTCGTATCATTCTTTTTGCCTACTACTATGTTTTTGTTTTGTGCGTGTTATCGCTCACGCAATGTACCAGCCTTTTACTGCAAATTCTAATTTCTGAGGCTGTAGAGTGGAAAGTGTCAACATATAATTACGCACATCCACTGAAACTTAATATATGGATTTCCAAAGCAATTAAACCTATAGTTGTATCCTACTTGCTTCAGTGGTAACTGAACATGATGCAGAAACTGATGAATCTTGTCTGCTGCATTTTAATTGTAATTGAACATTATGGGTAATTGTCATTTCGTTATTTTTTTCATCATGATGATTGTCATTATAATCATCTGCAGCTGTTGGATGGCAAAATCTGCAATGTTTATCTTTCTAGAAGGAAAGGACACCAGAAGAGGGTATATCAGATGATATACTGTAGTCTTAACATGCTTTACTTTCTCTGCCATGGGAATTGCTGAACTGAAATGTGGTCGCTTCTCCAATATCATCGCTGTAGTAGTATACATTTTGTTCACTGGTAGCAGAGCTCTCAGTCCGGATGGTATGTAATATTTTCTAATTCTACAAGTCTTGTTGCTTCGTTATTGACATATTCTTGCAGATTTTTTTTTTCCAACCTGTATAGACTTGAGCTCTATGGGGGAGATGTTTCGGCTTCAACTGCTTTGAGATCTTATTCATATTCTTAGCTTGTATATCTTAACGTAATTTCTATGGGCTCATTTAGCATTCAGTCACTTAGGTGTCTTTGCTTTTAGAGAACATTTTCCATCTTTTTACCAGCACTTACCATTTCTGTTTCCAATAAAACATCTTGTTCATTTGGACAACCATGCTTATGGAATTTTCCAAATATGGAAAAGATGTTTACCAATTACCATAGTCATATTTTATCCGTTACATGAAAAAGATAGTAGCCTGCATTTTAGTACTTCTCCACTATCATCTATCAGTTGATGTGCCACTTGTAATTCGTGAATGGTGGGATTCAATTTGCTGTCAAACTCACAGAAAAGACAGGTATCAGTACATAAGGGAGCAAGCCTAAACCCAATATTCCCCTCCTAGAGGGGTTGGGGAAAGAACGAAGAAACAAAAATAACTTTTTTCATGTTAACCCTGTATGCCCCTATCTAATGGACTTGTTTGGTACTTCCACGGAGTTCCAATTGTGTGTAACTGCAGTGTATAAACATGATAAGTCTGTGAATTGCTTTAAGAAATCACACATATTTTTACATTTTATGGAAATACAATTTTACACTTCTTTTTTCCTAGGTAATTGCATCCTTTAATTTCTAAGTATTTCTTATTGAGTCCGAGGGACCACTCTCTGCAATTGCATAACTCAGGATTGAATAACCTTTTCCCTCATTTTCTTTTGTGTATGTGTGTGTAGGCGAGGCACTTGTAAGTTTTAGAACATCAGTTCTTAGCTCAGATGGCATCCTTCAACGATGGAGACCTGAGGATCCAGACCCTTGTAGGTGGAAAGGAGTGACATGCAATCTGAAATCTAGGAGGGTTATACACTTGTAAGTTGTAATATCCATCAATGCTGCTTTCTTTGTCCAAAGGTTATTCTTAGTAGGCTTAAATGATACATACCATTTGACTTGCTGTTACAAATGCTTGAACGAATGGTCATTTTCTTGAGGATGAAGTGATTTAGAAAATTGTGCATCTGCTTAATTTGGTTTATGGTAATGGAAGTGATTGTGGAGTTGCATAAATTAAATACAGTTGTACATCCATATTTGATTAACTTATAATGAACAAACCTAGCAACTTTCCAACAAAGCAATGAAGTTTCTCCTTTGGTCGTGCTAGTAAAAGCACAAACAAGACTAAATACACCAGAACCATAAAAACCAAAAGATCCATCCTACTAAATGACTACATGTTAAAGCTGGGGAATCTGGGATTGAGTGAAACATCATTAGCGATGAATCCTAGCCACTGTTGCCCGGACTCTTGCACCACACCACGGTCACCAGATTATTTTCTGGGTAAAGTGAAAAAAGTGTACATGTCTTTGATTTAGTATGAAAATAGAACTTGATGAGGGGACACCTGACAATTGTCCTTGAATGAACATCTCTTTGGCAAAAGGCTGCTGGGTTTTTTGGGAGTTACCCTATCTCACAACTTCTTTGCCTTGGGGCTGATGTGTAAAATAGTTCGTCTTTAGAGGACTCCTTGCTAAGTTTATACTTTTATTTTTTTATTAATATATTCTTTCTCTTTATTGGAAAAGTTGTCCTTGAATGAACAAGGAAGGACCTTCCTATTTCATAAAAAAGGAAGGACTTTCACCTTTGTTTGTGCTGCTGAAAGTGAAATCATACAAATGACCCCAACCAAAGGCAAACCAAGAACACACCTTGCTAACTATCTAGAAAACTAGGGGATTCCAGGTTTAAGTGAGACATTCGCAGTGAGGATTCCTAGCTACCCATTGCCCGGACTCTTTTTTGCCAAACCATTGTGATTGTTAGAGATGAATGACAACTTCTTGACCTCTTTGGGTTCTGTTACTTCTATATGACGTCCATGAGCACTTTTCTCAACTTCCACGGGAGGAGAGGCATTATTGATGCTGTCGATGTTGACTTTGGCATTCCCAAGGATGATATTCAAGAGTTCATATATCTCAATCAGTTCAAGAACACACAAAAATGGTTCAGTTTCAGCACAAATAGGATTATTCACCTGTTTTGATTTTCATTTCCTTAAACTTCCCCATCTGATTTATTTGACAAGCTACTAAGGGTTTTTTGGTTGTAATTTCTGTGTTCACGGATATCACATTGCTGAATCCTATGGGGTTCCCGATTTTATCTTGAGAGGGCAACTGTCAGCCTTCTATGTAACATTGCATTTCTAGTCGCCAGATAGTTGAAATGATGATTACAGTTTCAGAGATATCCTTTCCATTTTTTCCATGTAATTTAAGAGCTTCCCTGTTTTGGATGTAAGAATGGAACCTTGTTCAGAATTCACACCACTGAACCTGTTGGCACATAGCCATGCAATGTCTCATTATTATCCCGGGGATCAACGTTGTAAGTATCAGCCATTCATGAAAGCTTATATTTTTTCTGTTTGGGTTTACATTCTCAGCAACCTTCCATTGCATTTTCTAAGGTTCTTCTGAAGATGAGAAGAAACATCCCCTCTCAAGACTAAAGTTATTCCAGGGATAACATATCCCATGAAAGGCTGAGTTTTGAAAGATGTAGCGATTATTCCATTGATACTTCGCTAGGTTGAGAAGATATAATGATAGCTGAAATATACCTACTTCATTCTCTGTCTATTGAGATGAGGGCCCTCCAGGCCGGACCCTCAAGGGGCAGTTGATAACAATTTCCTTGAAAGGCTGAGTTTACAAAGAATTAGCCATTGCCTTCATTAGTCCAATAACACTTGGCAAGGTTGAGAAGATATCTTGATTGCTGAATTACAGCATCATTCTCTATCTATTCAGATGAGGCCCTCCAGGCTAGGCCCCAAGGGTCAGTTGATATGTTAATTCCTCATCCCCATGTTGTGGCAGGACCCTCTGAAGATGCATTTCTAACTTAGGATTTATTTCCATCAAGGTTCGGCATCTTATCAATCAAAACACGGAGTTATAGCAGCACCATATTCTCATGGAGGCTCTTCATGATTTCATTGTTCTTATAACTTGCCAGCCAGTTTAGTTAGCCATGACAGCCCTATTCATGTCCTCCATTTTCCTCTTTGCCTTCTCAACTCCACACTTGCTTTGCAAATAGAAATCTATGACTTGGAGCAAGTTTTGTACCATCTTTCTCAGTGATAACCTATTGGGATCTACTTCTTTGCAATGATTCTTTGGAAAAGGATTGCAACTTGCGAGACTTAGTTTGAGAGGGAACAGCTGCTGCTTTGCTTGTGCAAGAGAGGATTTTTGATTTGCTAGCATTGATTTTGGTTGCCACTGTCTTCTTCAAGTACGAAAAATCTCTTCAACTTACTTTTTAACATGGAAAATCGCAAGTAGGCTGTATCTATGTTCATCTCTTGAAGACTGAGGCATGACACGGTGACATTAATGCCTTAAAAAGACTCATGATTGCCAACGATTTCTGATGGTATATCGTTGCTGGAGTCCTTTCTCTAGCTTGGAAATTCCATAGGATCACTGTAATCAGCACTGAGAAGTATAATGTGCACTTATGAACTAGAAAGCTGTCAGATCTATTCCACAGGTCCTTACTTCGAGTCCCCTTAGGGCTGTTGGAGGTTTTCCTGCGTAAAGGTTTTGTCGTAAAAGCTCGCATACCCATGTTATGTAAAAGAAATGAACAAGACCAACCAATTCTCATTAAAATGCACCTCTAGATGACTTTTTGAGGTGCCCTATTGTACCCTGACATTAGCCTTCATATGAGAATCTTTTACCTATTTCACCTCTCTACATGCACTACATTTTTTTTTTTTTTTTTTTTGGTTTTTGTTTTTGCATTAAATCCTGTCATTGTATGTGAAAAGCAGTTTTAACTCTATTCTCATAGTAATCAGGAAGTAGATGCACATTTATGTGATGGTAGAATTTTGTTGTTGTAAGAGATACAACAGCCAGATTTAATAACAGGGCCAACCAATTAAAACGTGCTGCAATATCTGTCTGATCATGCTTATAAGTAGTGAGTTGAGATGCAGTGTTGTGTGAATGTGTGCAGAATATTATGTATGCTTATCTTTCCTTGCTATGAGTATTCACAATTGCTCGTGATATCTAGGAATCTTTCCCATCACAAATTGAGTGGACAAATACCACCTGATATTGGGAAGCTTGATCGTCTGGAGATCTTGTACGTATTTTCCATTACATCCTTTATCTTGATCTGTCCCTTTTTTCTTTAATATTTCTGCTTTGGCTCTGTGCCCATTTACCTTTTTATAATGTGGTAAGAGGAAAAGATTAGCCCTCCCATTTTTGTTTAGCCAAGGGCTAAATGCTTTTTTTCTTTTTACTTCTTCTTCTTCTTCTTCTTTTTTTTTTTTTTTTTTTTTTTTTTTTGGGGTTCTTTCCCTATTTTTGTACATGAGTGATAGTCCTTTTAATGTTTTTGTGACTATTGGTTACCTATAATATTTATAGATTAAGTGTCCCATTTTGCATCACTAAGGCATACGATTTTGTTTTGCAGAGAACTTAACAACAACAATTTTTATGGCAGAATTCCCTCAGACTTGGGGAACTGTACTGAATTGCAGGCGCTGTAAGTCATAATGTTGTTCATCTCTCTTTATATTTCTTTTGTTGTAGAAGAGAAACCAATATTGTTGGCCTCTTGAGCTCCTTTGGCCTTTGTAAGTACTCCCTTTTTCTTTATACTTTTAGATGTCCCCATAAACTGCCCGGATTAGTTAGTAAATGCAGTTTCAAATAATCAACCTTCACTATTACCACCATACTAATAAATTACTGTTAAATCCTCCTTATGTATGTAGCTATTAAGATGTGTGAAAAGTCTATGAGGAGAGCCACTATGGGACAAGGGGCATTGACAAATAAGAAGATTATTTAACCACTAATTTATTAGTATTTAACCAATAAGAAGAAATGGAAAAAATCCTCCAAATGCTTTTTGAAACAAAAATATATAAACCGATCGAAGGAAAAAGTTAAAAAGAAAAGGAAAACTATTTTAAAGGGCTCTAAAAAATAAGAAGATAGTGTCAAAAGTTGGTTGAAAAGTTAGAAAAACAATAAAATTATGCTGTTAAAATTGAACCAGTATATCCCTGAACATGTTCATGCACATTGGCTGACCGCTTGAGCCGCTTTTAACTATATGCAAAAAGAAAAAAAAAAGGAATACTTTTTGCTGAGGCAGCTGCTTCTGCCTGTCTTCTCAGCTCTGCCTATGGAACTGGATTGCAATTTACTTCGTACTCTCCTCATGCAAGAATGTCTTACCATCATATGTTGACTGGCAACACTCAGGTTGCAGATAGAGGAATTAGGGATAGTTTATAGCCAAAGAAAACATGTTTAAAGTCCCTGATTTCTTGCATGTTGTCTCTTTCTAGGAAGGTCTCTCTTTCAATTGGGCCTTTTCAGAAGATAGAGCCCCCCCACCCCCCCCCAAAGAAAAGTGGATGTGATGGTGCAGAGAACTTGAAATTTTGGAAATCACATATACTAAAATATGTGGTTTTTTTTTTTTTTTTTATTTTTTATTTTTTATTTTTTATTTTTGAGTGGGTAATATGTGCTTAAATGGGTCTTAGTTGTGGTTACATGATGAAAATGTCCAGCTGCGTGATTGCAGTAAATTACTTCCTCCATCCACTAAATGTTTTCAAATGTCATTTTGGTTTGTCCCACTAAAATGTTGTCATTTCCTTTTTTGGTAAAGAATTCTTTGTAATGTTATCCTACCACCCCTTAACACCTACTCACCCCTCTCTTAATATAAAATATTAAGCAGCTCGCCACTACTTCTCTCTTCTATTTAAATATATAAACAAGTATAAAGGGTATTGTGGGCATTACACTTCACAAAATAACTCTTCTTAAACTCCATTTCACTTCTCATTTGACAACATTTTAGTAGGATGGATAGAGTTACTTCTCAAAATAGGGAGGGTTATCTTAAGCCACCATTATTTTGTACTGTAGTTTGAAGCGAATTATTACAAGGGAAAAAAGGAAGAGCTCAAAAGAGACATAATGTGACTGTAGATTGACAGATGAAAATATTGATAGATTACGAATTCTAGAGTCACATCAAGGTCTCTGGGCCTTGCTGATTTCCAGCATTCAAAACAATCCTGCTGACTTCTGGAACAATTGGAACAATTCTACTCTTGGTCATTTACTGTCAAAATGATTGCTCTAAGTCATTCTGTAGAAGGCAAATATTATAGATCCTTTGTAGAATTGTCGTGGTTCTAAAAGTGAGCAGTGTTTAGGATAGGGAATATAACTCTTTTATGTTGGATATCTTCGAGTATTTAAATTTGATGTTAATCCTTTTATGTGGAGCTTCAAGTTTGAGTAATTAGTTGTTAAATGGGATGTATATAAGAACCTTAAAATTGAAATTCTATTGTCTATTTGCTAGCAGCCTAGCAGGCTATCAATGAACTAATGTTTTCCTTTAAAATTTCTCAGATATTTGCAAGGCAATTACCTGAGTGAACAAATTCCCAGTGAGTTGGGACGCCTTTCTGGACTTCAATTTCTGTAAGTTGTTTTCCTTTTCAGCCTATATTTTTTGTGGTTGGTGTTCTTTTTACAGCTATCAGTTCTTGTTCCTTTCTGGAAGTTGTAGTTTTCTAAAGGTGAAATCTTGATGCTTGTGGTCCTGAGTATTTAGGCTTCTGACTCACAATTGTCATATATATGAAAAGCACAAAATAGTGGTGAAACTCAGTGGGTGCGGTTGTTGTAAACTATACGTTTAGGAGGTGAAAATAAATTATAAGGAACTGGATGATGTATGAAAATGAAAAACTCTTGCTAGGGTCATTCAACTTATGTAGTTGCTTTGCTTTTCAATAGCCAAATGAGTTGTACCCTACAACTGGGAATTACATGTGGGGTCAACTGCTGACAGCTCAAATGCTTAAAATATTTCATGCTGGTTTGTTATCCCGTTGTTTCCTGTCTGTGAATGTTTAATTGCTAGACAATGCATCCTTTTCTGAGTTCTTATAACTTTATGCTGCTTTCACAGTGATATTTCGAGCAACTCACTCAGTGGATCAGTACCTCCCTCACTTGGGCAATTAAACAAGCTCATCAATTTGTAAGTATATTAATGACCTCATCACCTTGAATCTAGATGATCATTAATTGTGATTACAGCCTATCCACAAAAACTATATTTTCTCTCATTTTTTTTTTTTGAAGGAATTTGTCTACAAATTTCCTGGTTGGACCCATACCGTCAGATGGGGTGCTTGTCAAGTTTTCTCAGGACTCGTAAGTATGGTGTTGCTTTGTTCTCATACAAGATAATTTTTTTTTTTTTTTTTTTTTTTTTTTTTTTTTTAATTTTTTTTTTGCATGGAACTCAATTCATGGTCAACTGTATCCTTGTCCCCTCTTATAGAGGGGAAAAATAACCAAATGAAAGAAAACTCTGAACGTGCCCATTTTAGTTTAAGGTAACAAGCATTTAATCTGAAAGAAATCAAGTTTGAGTCCCCTTAGAGCCAGTGGAGGTTTGCTAGTCGTTAATTTTAGGGCCCATGGGATTAGTTGGGTAAATCTTGGATACCCATGTTATCAAATTGATCATAATGCAGCAGTCCTACAGCATTTCCCTCCCTTCTTATCCTACCCCCATAGAAATCAAAGATATAGAACAAAGTGAAAATGTAGGTGATGGTTTTTGCTTATGCAGCTTTGTAGGAAATCGCGACTTATGTGGCAAGCAACTTAATGTGGCATGCAAGGATGCTGGTGGAGGAAGTGGTGGAAGTTCAGGTAGTTCTGATTCAGGTAATTTGGCATGAGTATCTGTTATATTTTGATTTGTAGTAATAAGGTTCAGGCACTATAATGCATTTGGAGATTCATTTTCTGCTACCTGTGAAACTATCCACATTTTTTTTTAAATAAAATAAAATTTAGTAGAACAAGTTTGTGGAGCCTTAATATTGGTATCATTCTATGAAATCATGGCAAAAGATTATTGTTCACCTCTTATTATTGCCTGATCCTTGCCTAAATATTTTTCGCCTACATTTTATACCATGTAGATCAAAGCCAAAGAAAGAAATATTCTGGCCGACTTCTTATCAGTGCATCAGCAACTGTCGGAGCTTTACTTCTAGTGGCTTTAATGTGTTTCTGGGGATGCTTTCTGTACAAGAAGCTTGGTAAAAATGATGGCAAAGGTCTTGCCATGGATGTTAGTGGAGGTGATCTTCATGTCTCTGCTGCCAATTTAATTTCTGTGGCTTTTTTGAGCTTAATCATCTATGTTTTTTTGAGCTTGTGGCATATGAGATCTACAAATGACATGATTCTGTTGTTTCAGGTGCATCAATTGTGATGTTTCATGGGGACCTTCCATATTCTTCAAAAGACATTATTAAGAAGTTGGAGAACTTGAATGAGGAGCATGTAATAGGCTCTGGTGGCTTTGGAACTGTGTACAAGCTGGCCATGGATGACGGGAATGTCTTTGCATTGAAGAGAATTGTAAAATTGAACGATGGTTTTGATCGCTTCTTTGAGAGGGAGCTTGAAATCCTGGGGAGCATTAAACATCGGTATCTTGTGAATCTAAGAGGATATTGCAATTCACCTACATCAAAGTTGTTAATCTATGATTTCTTACCTGGTGGCAGCTTGGATGAAGCACTTCACGGTGAGATATGTTACCTTCTTAACTATTTGAGAATTGATAACTGATAAGTAATAATTATGTAATACCTGTGTTTACGGGTGCACTGAGATCATGGTTTGTGAATTGGGATGAAATGGCTGTTGATAGTGCAGTTATCTAGGAACTTATTGATATCCTTACTCTTAGATTGGCTAGGCTGCTGGTCAGATTAGTAATGATGTAGGAGTTTGGTGGCTGGTTTTCATCTTTGAACACTTTTAATGGTCCTGTTTTCGCTTTTTTTCTTTTCCCATTCTCTCTTTTTTTGTGAAAATGTTGCTGTTTTCTCTTTTTTTTTCTTTTCCTTGTAAGGATTATTTCATTGGGCTATTTTTTTTGAGAGTTATTGGAAAGAAGTCAAGAACTGATGTGATTTTCATAGCAATTGCTCTTTGGGAATTTGTCTTTCTGTCTTTTGAAACCTTTATCTGCTCTTCCACCCTGTCAGTTGATGTAATTTGCTCTCAACTTATTAGCCCTAGCCTTAAATGCTATGATGAATTGTCAAATATAATACTCCCTGCGTTCTCTAAAGAAGGTGACGCTTTGTAGAACGGAGGGAGTAATAATTTGCTTTTTACGATTGTAATGTACCTGCTGATTTTTCAAGAGTTCAAACTGAAAGCCTAACAAGTGATAACTTGACCAATAAGTTTATGTGTTTCTGACTTTCTGTTGATGTAATTTTCTTATGTTTTTGAATATCATTTCTCTATAAATGTTTTTGAAGAATTATTTTGTTTTAATGTTGACCTAAGATGGTTTAATGTGTTCGTTCTCTGATGGTGATAATTTGATGATGGATGTGCAGAAAGATCTGACCTGCTGGATTGGGATGCACGCTTAAATATAATATTAGGGGCGGCAAAAGGGCTGGCTTACTTGCACCATGATTGTTCTCCTCGTATTATACACCGCGACATAAAGTCAAGCAACATATTGATTGATGCAAACTTGGAGGCCCGTGTTTCTGACTTTGGACTGGCCAAATTGTTGGAGGATGAGGAGTCCCACATTACAACCATTGTTGCTGGTACCTTTGGTTATCTTGCTCCAGGTGGGTAAATCTGAAATGCTTATCATATGGTATTACATGTCATTACAATTGGATCTGTTTCCATTTTTGAACAAAAAAATTGTTTACCATGATGGAAATCATGCCATCTTGTGCATTCAATACAATACTTGCTTTCTTCTTGTTCTGTGGTTGCGTAGAACTAAGAAACTTGTGACATAATTGAAATGGCATTTCAATAACCATTAAATATAGCTGAAAGGACAGGCTCTTGTTACTGTTGTAATAGCAATAAGCCACGTCTTGAGAGGGAGGAGACAGATAGCCTGCCGTTTTCTTTTGGCTAAACGAAAAGCATACCTACATGTTATGTATTGTCATAGGAATAGAAAATATGCTTTTTATGTATTAAGTTTTTTGTAGTCCCTCAACAGCATGGTAGGATGTGCCAAGTGAAAGCATGCTTTTGCGCGTTTCTTTGACGGACCATATGTCTGTGGAATTTGCTGAATGTATTGTGATATAGCCAGCCTAAGCTAATGAGGGATATTGTTATTTTCATTTGAGAACATAGGAAATAAATGAATTATGTTTACTGTGAATATTGAACAACTATGGTTCTTCCCTTTATGAAAAGTTAATAGTATTATGAATCTGCTTGCAGTAGACCATATTTGTTTTCTTTCATGAGCAATGATATTTTTCTTGTTGGTGTTATGTTAAACTGAATTTTATTTTGTTCTGCAGAGTATATGCAAAGTGGCAGAGCGACAGAAAAAACTGATGTTTATAGTTTCGGAGTTCTGGTGCTGGAAGTCTTAAGTGGAAAACGTCCAACAGATGCATCTTTCATTGAGAAGGGTGTGAACATTGTAGGTTGGGTAAGTAAACACTGAAATTTTCGTATTCTCATGTTTCCAAACTAGTGTAAATTTCATTATGCTTGTACTGTTCGTCTCTGTGAAATCTAATCCAAACAGCTATTGTTTTGTGTGTGCTGGGAGTTTGGATTTATCAACATTGAAAAAGAGGGGGGGAGGGGGCAGAGGTATTTAGTGTTGGGCATGGAAAATACGTTAACTGTCAGTTACTTGTTAACAAATGAGAAGCAAAGACTAGTTTCGTGTTTGATTTAAAAGCGCTCTTTAAAGGATAATGTACGTTTAGTCTGTCATATTAGCTTGTTGTGTGCATTAATTTCCTTTAACATCCCTTGAAAGGCTTGCCAACTTAGATATCTTCTTGTGTTTGATTGCCAATGGTTTCACATGGTCAATTATCACACTCGGGGTTCTCAATTGTGGCTTTTGATGCAGTTGAATTTTCTCGCAACTGAGAATAGACAAAGAGAGATTGTTGATCAACAGTGTGAAGGTGTCCAACAGGAAAGCCTCGATGCTCTGGTGTCAGTTGCCATGCAGTGCGTCTCTTCAGCTCCTGAAGACCGTCCAACTATGCACCGAGTGGTTCAGATACTAGAATCTGAGGTGATGACACCATGCCCCAGTGATTTTTATGATTCAAATTCTGATTGAGGTACAAGATGAAGAGGTATGGGGATTCTTCTCTGCTCGAGCAACTTTTCACAAAAGAACAGCTCAGTGATGCAGTGACAAAGAACTTTCTGAGGGGGTATATGCTATTTGTTCATTCTTTTCGGCGCTCCAAGACAACTGGAAGTAGCTTTTCAGCCAGGATATGATTTTATCAAACGGGAAGCTCCTTAGTAGGATTTTGTCATTCATGATTAAGATTTGGGCTCTATTGAGGATCTACATTTTGTTTCAAGAGTAAGATTATGTATAATCTTACCTTAGTTTTTGGGTCCTTTTTCTCTCCAGCATTTGTTGAATTGTATATACTACTTGATTGTACAAATTGAGACAGTGCTGCCATTGATGAGCACCTTGTTGTTTATCATCCTTGTAAATTAGAAGAAGTCACCAAAATAATTAATGTCTTTTCGAATGCAGTTGTTAGTATAGCTAAGTTGTAGTCCTTACATTGATGGTTATTTTGGTAGACCTATTCGATTGTCATGTTTGTTTGCTGATGTACAAGAAAATTGTTACTACCATGTATACATGTCTTTAGTTGTGAGTTCGAGAGTGGCTGATGTTTTTGGTTTACTACTATTTTGGATTTTTGAGATTTACTCTCTCATTCCTCTTGTGGGTTTTCAATTTTTTTTTTTTTTTTTTTTGAGATAAATGGTCCAAAATACATAAAAGTTCATCACAAACTGTTTTATTTGCAATATAAAGGAGGAAAAATGGTTTTATTTATTTATCTCAAAAAAGCAATACACTTTTTTTTTTTTTTTGGCTGTCGCAGGAGGTGTCCATGTCCTTCGGCCCAGCCTAATCCCCCCGGGATATCATTCCCCCGAAGGGTGAGGCCAGGTTCAACTCTTTCCCTCACAGGAAGAGCCCGTGGCCACAAGGCGGGAGTCGAACACGGAACCTCCTGGTTATCAACTCAGGAGGTTACCGCTTGACCATACAATAAACACATAAGGGTAAAATGGAAACAAAACTAGGATGCCACAAACTCAACAATTTGTAAAATGGTTTCGATCCATTCTGTTTCATTCCTCAAGTTTTTGTTGAAATGAAACTTGACACAAACTCAACAATTTGTTAATGTTCAGATATTTAATCAGCAATGTAAAATTATGAGAAGAAACTAGGATGTCATATTACTTTGCTCAAAGAAAGTTCTATCTATGATAAACAAACCAACTAAACAGGAAAATTAATTGAATGTTGTGACTTGTGAGGTCTTTATGTCAACAATCGTTTTGAATTTGTACTTCTACCGTTTCACTATTATGTTAATATTTTACTATTTGCACAAAGTTTAAGGGAGAAGGGGAGTGTATAAAATTTTCTTTGCCCTTAGATTTGATACTATATTAGACTCGGATTATGGGATTAGTGGGAGAGTATTTGAGTTAGAGCTGTTCAAAATTGGGCATGGACTGGACGCGGATCGGGCCTAGCATGTTCTTTTTTTTTTTTTTTTTTTTTTTTTAATTTTTTTTTCCTCTTATGGACCGGGCTAACGGGCCAAGCCCTTAAAAATTCACATAAATGCTCTACGGTGCCTGACTGGCCGCCCTTTTTCATCTCTGGACGGGCCGATCCCAAAATGGGCCGTCCCGCCCATTAAAAGCTCTAACTTGGGTGTTTTTGACTTTTTTTGGGAGAGAGAATTTAAATTTATTATTGGCTGAACCTGGGATTAGCTAATTCCTAGGCTCACATCTTTATTGATATATGATTAAAACTTCATTGTAAAACACGTGCTACTTCATTACAATTACAATAAAGTCATAATTTTAGATAAACAAAGTTGACAGGTGGTCTTATAAGTTGTTGGGCAGCATTCAGGTGAAGCCAAATAGCTACTCTCAGGAGTAGCAAATAATTTGCAGATTATTCAACTCGGAAAGGGACAGGTAATGGGGAAAAAGTAGGGGTATTTTATTTGGACAAATAGTGAAATTTTATGGTAATAATGGGACAAAGAAAAGAGTGTTTCACAACCTCCAGTTGAAACTTTGATCTTCACCTTAGCTCAAATGCTGATTTACTTTGTCATGCTTCTCGTTGATTAGCACTTAAATCTTCATTCTATTTTTCTTTTTCCTTTTTTTGTGTGTGTTTAGATAGAAAGTAAAAAAAAAAAAAAGAATACACGTTAAATCATATCGGGTATTTGTAGTAACTATCCATCATGTATCACTATTGGCTATGTATTAGATGCTGGTAGTGGTTCATCACAAGTCTATTATTGGCGAGCTTGGGGTGAGTAACGCAGTGATGCACTCCCCACTCGTCAACAATAATTGGGGTTCAAGTCTCATTACCCGCAAAAAGTGGGTGGTTTCCTTACCTGTTCCCAAAAAAAAAAAAAAAAAAAATAAATAAATAATAAATACTCCCTCCGTTTTTGTTAATGTCCCTTTAGATTTTCGTGTCCAAATTTGACCATTGATTTGTGAAAATACTATTTTGATTCACAACATGAAAAAATATTTGTTGGATTCGTATCGAAATGTACTTTCATAATATACAACTTTTATAATTTTTGGTTTTATATTTTGAAAGATATTTATGGTCAAAGTTCGACTTCGAAAACCGAAAACCGAAAACGACACTTGTAAAAAAACGGAGGGAGTAAATTATTATTGGCTATATTTAGGTATACCAAATTGTTTAATTTATGTGATGATAACATTTTTCAAAGAATCTACATCAAGAAGAAAGAACACTAACGCCTTGGACAGAGAGAATTTTCAGGTGCCTATCACAATATTTCGTGATGCCATTGCCCAGCTCATGTGATAGAATCTGGTTTTGTCAATTCATCATCAACTTGAAACATGGAATAAATTAATGTGATCAGAATGTATTCCATTGCAGAATTTGCAGGTGGGCGGCTGATCTAGAGCGAACTAAAGCCTTCTAGTGTTCTTTCTTTATCTGAGAATAAGTTCTATACAACGACATGATCATAGCTAGTTCTCATCTTCATCTTGACAACTTAATACACATGTCCGTTGTCATAAACAAATAGAATAGATCCTCATTACTTTGATCTACATATTCATTTACAAGAAACCAAAGTTAGATTCGAAGGCGAAATAAAGGAAAATCAAACGAACACGAAATTAGTCGCATTTGATAATTTGTACAACTATATAATCACGCTACATTGCTTCCTTGCATTTCATCTGTCAAGCCAAAGCAAAAACAAGTAATTCAACCAAGCATATTACTAACAAGACAGCAATGGCATACCGCATGAACCGCCCTGGTTACGGCAGCGCCAACTACTATGAGTCCGACAAGGAGGTCGTTCGTCGTGGTCCATATGACTCCTACGCATCTGAGTACAGGAATGAGGAGTATGCCAACCCTGGCTACTCTCGCCACAACGGTGGTGGAGCTGCTGAGTTCGTAGAGACTGAGACTATGACCTATGAGTCCAACCCCAACCACTATGGCCACCGCCACCACCACAATGGTGGAGCTGCTGAGTTCGTTGAGAGGAGGGAAGATATCGTTTATGAGAATGGCTACCCATCCAGGAGGGTATGTGTACTGACCATCTTATTTCTAGTATTCAGTATTTTAACTTTATCATACTAAATTGAATGAACATTAAATAAATAGTAAACATGCGAGAAAAAAAAAGTAAGTTGCAGAGCTGAACTAAACTAAATATGGAAAGGATGAAAAGAACATATGCCAAACTTAACTGAATGAGCAGCAATATGCGAGAGTAAAACTGTAGAACTGAAACGATAAATGAACCGTATTTTTTAGTTTCATTCTTTTATGTCATATAAGTTCTCCTATACAACAAGCTAAGCATTGATGTTACCTAATATGCTGTTTTGATTGTAATCCCCTTTTTGGTTTACAGGCCTACTAAATTAAGTAGCACTGCAGATCAGCTCCGGCCTCTCAGATCCTGGGTACTGACAGAATATATAGAATAAAATGCCCCTTAGTTAGCCATTAGGCATGGGGCCTTTGCTAGTGGAATCAGTAGGTTGTGTGCTAATTCTATGTTGTAATGCTGTCTTAAATTATGTTTGAATTACTTTTCTTTTTAATGAAGTATAGTTTATAATACCTGTGCAATTTCTGATACATTGTTAATAGAACAAAAATGGATTTGGTGTCCTGACTCCTCATACATAACCAAACTAGCTGTACATGTATACCAGGAGTCAGGACACGCCTTACTATGGTGAAACAAAACTACTGGACGTGATAACTTGACAGAAGTTCAAGGCAAGTCTGCCAAGTTAAATATTACTGATGAGACTCACCATATTCGCTGTAACGCAACTATCTCCCAAGATATCCTCCTCTGACCATCATGTTCAATTCCGATCCGTTCACTCCCCAGCTTGAGGCAAGTGCAAAAGGAGCATCAGGGCCAAAGGAAAGCAGTGATGTATAAAAGATGTAACTGTGGCATAATATTCAAATACTTGATACAGACAATACTGTATAGATTGGAACCTGTAAATGCAATCTTGTCAGTATGATCTGTCTGCATCAACAAGGCTAGTTCAAATAGGTTTCATTTGATTTGATCTCTAAAACTAACATAAAATTATAAGTGAAACCTAGAACAAAAAAATTGTACCTCATCTGCAAGGACAGTCACATGGGTTTGGTCAACTGGTTAACAAAGCACTGTTGAAAGCTGGATCAGTGAATTACTCTTTGACATCATTTTTCCACCCAAATGGTAAATCTGTACTGCTATTTGATCAAAACTTGTCCAAGAACATGCAGATTACGGAGTTAGCTTCTTGGTACTTACCGAAAAAGAAACACTTTGAAGACAAGACATGTTCTATTCATGAGAACTTCAAAGTATTACAGCAGACCGATCTTCTACATGCAATGTCAGGAAGTCATTTAGTTTGCAAAAAGCCTACATTCAATCAAAAGAATCACCATAAAAAAAAAAAAAAAGGGAAATTCCAATTGGTACCCTTGAGGTTAAGACCTTTCCAATTGGTGCCCAAAATCTTTTTAAAATTAAAATGGTGCCCCTGTATTATTAGCATTTATTACTTGGTGACCTAAATTTTAAGAGAAATGTTGATTGTGTTGTTAATTTGCAGACATGGCATCTTATCTTGGTTTTACCACCAATTTTCAAGTTCCCCTCGACTCATAGTCCCTCAATCCTCACTTTAAAGCTCTAATTTTACTCCCCTAAGCTTATTATTATGTTATTCAAGTTTTAATTTTGCACCTTAAAACATTATGAATGATCGAGATGAAGCATTAGAGAAGTAGATACGAAGAATATGTGCAAAATCAATAAATTAATCACCTCAATTAACAACTTTCTTAAAGAAAATGGTCACCAAGTAGAAAAGGTAAAGAAGATAGGGGCACCATCTGGATTTCGTAGAAATATTGCGCACCAATTGGAAATGTCTTAACTATAAGGGTACCAACTGGAATTTTAACCAATTTCAAACCAAAGTCCATATTTGTAAAATTCTAAATCTACCATGTTATCAAATATAAGAGAGGGGCGCTCTTAATAAATTCTTTCTTTTATTCAAAATAATAATAATATAGAGGGCAAATAATTGAGTAAAACTATAAAGTTGCAACTTGATTCTTTGGAACTAGGAGCCAGCTGTCAGATACTGGCTACCAGTACCAGATAAAACAGTCCTACATATTGGATATGACTAAGCAGGGTAACAACCAAGAAATGACGATTTGTTCAATATATAGATTTGAGAACGGAGGGAGTATATTAGTCACTAAAAAAGTCTGAACATAATGTTAGAAGAATAGGACATAGCCTCTATGTGTATGTGTTTGCTTGTGCAATCCAGTTAAAGATCAAGTATCCAACTCATAAAACAGATACAAAGCAAGAAAATCTGGTAATAAGCCGTATTTCGCAGCCTGATGCTCCAGATTATAGTATCTACTTTAGGTGAAAGTTGTCTAAAGATCTGGGCAGTTCATGATATTAAGAAGGTTTAACTCCTGTTTTTCAACCTACATTTCAGTAGCAAGCTTGATTAGTACAGTATATTACAACTCTGTACTGAACTGAATTGTGGGGGTTTTCAGCTGATTGAATTAGGAGTGTGCAAACAAAAGATTCAAAATGGAAATAGTAAATCTAGGTTAACTTGTGGAATATTCCATAAAAAAAGAAGGTAGAAACTAGAAGAAGAGCTATCATGCTGCATGCCTATCAATAAGCAAGTCAAATGGAATACTTTGAAGATATGTCACTTCTTTCAGTTCACACTTACAAAGTAAAGACCATCAGCCTTCATGATGCATTTGAAGAATTGCAGGATTTCTTCCATTTGTCAGAAATTCCTACTATTGGGTTCAAAAAAAAGTTTATTCTCTTCACTCAAATCAATGAATCATTAAAACCCAGAGTTTTCCTTGGGTCTTGCATAAATTTCCTCATCATGAACTTAATGGAAGAGAATTTCACTTGAAATTTGACAAATTGCTTACAATTGACAAGAAAGATACAGTCTGGATATAGCCATTCTGCATTAATCAGGGGGTAAAGTTGCTTACCTGACCGACCCAGACTTGCCCTAGGTGACACCACAAGAGCCTTGTGCTGAGCTGTTGTTTTGATGTCAAGCTATGAAGTTCATCCAGCAGAAATAGTCTGCAGATAAACATGCAACTGTAATAGCATATAGACTCCAATAGAGTAGAAAAGCAAAATAGTGCAAGACAGCTTAATTCTTGACATCCACCCAGTACTTGTCTCCACACCACAAAATTGATTGATAAAGAATTGGAAAGAAAAAGGAGTCAAGAATCTAGATACATGGCTTAGAATAAATGTATTTGAAAACTTTTTTTGATGTAATGTTGACAGAATTGCAATCCTTCCTCGCATCAAATCCTCAACTCAATCTGTAGATACCATAACAATCTTTTCGCAGCCAGAAGCTCAATATGCAATGACCACTTGATCACAGAATGCTTAAGTCATGGCCCCCTGTGGTTTAATAATCAGAATTAGGATTTATTAAGAAAAACAAAGAAGCATAAAATAAATCCAAAAGTTGTTGCATGAGCATATGATACAGAGATAACATATTGCAACCAAATGGACATTACTATACTTTGTTTTCAAGCTACAATCTCCTCAAGGCAGGGACAGGGATAATAATTTTGTAGTGCATATTGCAGTTTTACTATTCCAATGATTTATCTTATTTAGCTTTTATCATACTTATTAAAGTGTAACTTGCTCATTAAAAGTTGCTCCAGTATCTAAACTTGAAGTGAACCACATGCTTCATTTAGACCCATTAAACCTTACAATTAAACAATTATTAAACGTTGAAGGACAATTCATATTCTATAAGACTTCTTGATCTAATTTAGAAACCCTCAATCAGGTCTGAAATCAGATGTACAACAAAGTTTAGATTTGGTTCAGAAAAGTACACAGAATCTTAATCTAGTTCAGAACTTATCAGGAATAAGTTGTAAACGATTACAGGATGATCACTACTACTCATCTTCAGCTTCACAACTTCATCTCCTAGATGCAATGATTCTCAGCCTAATAGTCCAACATGGCAATATTAAAAATGCCCTTTCATAGAAAGAGCAGAATAAGTACGTACTTTGATCTTTTCAGGATTAAAGTTATATTCCAATGCGATGTAATGCAAACCAGATGGATTAAATTCCAATATGATCTAAAGCAAAGCGAAGGGACTCAAATTATTTTCCCTTTTAACCACTATATAAGCACATGTCATAGCTCTCCTGTATTCTCATCAAGCAAAGCAAATCAAACAATCAAACTATCACATACTACTAAGAAATCAACACAGCCATGGCATACATGCACCGTCCCGGCTACAATGGCAGCTACTACGAGGAGGAGAAGGAGGTCATTCGTGGCCCATGTGATTCCTACATATCTGACTACAGGGTCGAGGAATATGGCAATGGAGGTTACCCAGTGGGCCACCGTTTCCACAATGGTGGCTATGTTGACAAAGTGTCTGAGGTTGTCTATGAGTCCAACCCTGGCTACGGCCACCGCCACCACCACCACCACCTTGGTGGTGGGGCTGCTGAATATGTCGAGAGGAGGGAAGAGATTGTTCGTGAGAACGCCTATGACCCATGCAGAACGGTATGTCTTAATGGCCATCAATTTCTTTGAACTTTAGAAATGAGTTTTCCCCCCCCCCTCTTATGTTGTCTTTTTTGTTTGCAGTTCTACTAGATGCACTGATATCAGTTGCAGCTTCAAGATTCCAGCTTTTGATAGCAAATATGGATATTTGTAGAATAATTTGCCTCTTGATTTGCCATTGGGCATGGGGCATATGCCAGTGGATTCTGGCACTAATGTGCTAAGTCTTATTATCGAACTTTCCCTATTGATGTAACTTTTATTATGATGAAATTTATGGTGTGCACTTTCTGAAAAGGATGATGTTCTGACTCCTCATACAGAGCTAAGCTAACTTGCTAACAACTGAAGATCTTCTCACTTAGACAAGCCTGTCAAAATTTCCTCACTAATCTGAAAATATTTCACTCATAACATAATCCCCAGATCCCTTGTCTCGTTCTCAAAGTTAATTTTCAAACAGGTAGTCCCCAATTTGAATCAAGTAACAGGACAAAGGTTCTATGCACAGTATAAACAAGGGCATGGAAGCACATAAGGCATTAGAATGCAGTGTAGCTTAATTGTTCATGTAGGTCATACAGATAAATACAACATGGGACTCATTCCCAGATTGAAGCTTCAGTACCATGACACTGGTTCTAGGCAAAGTACCATCAGGGGCAAAGAAAACTGGTGAGGTCAATAAAAGATAAGGGTGGTATAAATGTTCATATCTGTGATACAGATAATACTTTATGGAACCTGTAAATGCAGGCTTGTCAATATGTTTTGCATCAACAAAGCTAGTCACAGGTTTGATTTGATGTCACTAAAACTAACATAAATTACAGTTGAAAGCTAGATTAATGGATAGTAGCTCATCTGCAAGGGAAGCCATATGAGCTTGTTATAAATTGCTGAACTTACAGAGTATAGTTGAAAGCTGGATCAGTGATTTATAGCTCTTTGATTTCAGCTTTCAAACTGAGAACTTGATAAATACTAGCCTCAGATTTACATGCCTTCCAAATGGTTAAACTGTACTGCCATTTGATCACAACAAGTCCAAGACATATAAAGTTGAAAGTTAGCTTCTTGGCACATACCATTAAAGGGAAAACACTTTGAAGATGAGCCATGTTTTGTTCATGAGAACTTCAGAGTATTACAGCAGAAAATTCTTCTACTTGAAAGGTCAGGAAGTCAATTTCGTCAGCAAAAAGCCTATATTCAATCAAAAGAATTACCATACAACAATATAAACCAATTATTTCAAATCAAAGTCCATATTTGCAGTATTTTGAACCATGTTATCAAATACAGAGAGGGGAAATATTTGGTGCAAGACCATAAACTTGCAACTTGATTCTTTTCAGCTAGGAGGGACCTGTTGGATAATGGCTACCAGTACCATAAAATGAAATCCTACAGACTGGATACTACACCACTGTTCGTAACAGCCAAAATGACCATTTGTTAAACGTAGGTCGTCCTGAAGCATAGGCTACTATTCTAGACACTAAAACAGTCCAAATATGATGTTAGCAGAACATGACATAGCCTCTGTATGTGTGTGTGTTTGCTTGTCAATCAGTTGGAGATCCAACTCTTGGAACTGATAAAAAAGCAAGAGGTCTGATAAGACGCTGTATTTCTCAACCTGAAGCCAAGATTTACATTGAGGGGGGCCATTCTAATAATTTCCTAATATACAACAACACCACAACCACCACCACCACCACCACCACCAACAACAACAACAACAACAACAATGACCTAGTAATAATATTTCCGAGGGCAGGTCTGGGAGGTCCAGATGTACGCATCCTTACTTTTAGCTAATAACTCCTAATATATGAATCTTAATATGAGAAATGAACATCATTTTTCTTTTATAATTTTAAAGTTTAGAAAATATTTACAGTTGACACCATAAAAAGTTCTTCCAATTGTCAGAACTTCCTACTACAGTGTTCAAATCAAAGTTTATTCTCTTCTTTCAATTCAATGATCATCAAAACTCTCAGATTTCCTTAGGTCCTGCGTAAATTTCCTCGCTATGAACTTTTAGTATTTTAGTTGAAACTTAACAAAATGTTAACAATGAAGATACAGTCTGGATACAGCCTCTCTGCAG
>BSSO01001078.1:0-26117 GCA_030267885.1 Mesembryanthemum crystallinum
TTCTGAATTAAAGAATGAAGAATGAGGGGGCTCGCTTTGACCGTTAAGACCCCCCAAAGAAAGGAAATGGCAAATGAATTTGCTAATAATAAAATTTATAACCAAAAAAACCAAAAAATCAAGAGAAATACGTGAAGAATGTACCACAATGTTAGCAACATTAGTGCTTGGTCTAGGATAACCATGAAAGATGCATGCATGTTGAAGCTTACATTATGGCGAAGCAGGAGGTTTTCCATTGCTTTGCAGTCAAAAAGAAAACCCATCCCATCTGCTGTCACTGCTCCACAATCCTAGTTTAACACCATAACAGAAAGCATCAGCTGAGGTGACAACATCACGAAGAAAGGCAACATTAAGCGAAGCTTCAACCAATTGCAAAGGGCGAAAATGAAATTATACTTTTCCAAATCTATATAAATAGTTTAAAACGCATCAATTCAACCACAAATTCACACATCACTTGCCACATCATCCGTTGAGTTGGCCATGAAAAGAATACAAAACACTTAGTGTCAACCATTAAAAAGACCTTAAATGCAAAAGAAAGGGGGGGGAAAAGAAAAGAAGAAAGAGGAATATCAAGCGTTAATAGTGTATCAAACTGACGATGACCCTTAACCCTTAATCCCACTACCAAAAATTATTCGTTGACACCATCTCACTAAGTTTCAAAATATGCACCAACCATGAAAACTCAATCCGTCACTCAAAGTAATTGTTATACAATTGATTCAATTGTCCTTAATTCTTAATTGAATACACATAGCGCATATTACGTTCATAATTCAATAGGTAAAAGCTCATATATGAATTGTTATCATATAATTCCCACATTCAATTACGTAACCAAAACATTGCTTAATTTGGTGGCTATATGCTTCGCCTTCTCTTTCCGCATAACTCTATATCTCCACCTCCTCAAATTAAGTCCTTATACTTCAAAATAGTTTTTGTATAAGATAAATAATGGTTTTAAGAGAATTGATTTTCTCTTGAGTTTCCAAGATTACATTTGTGCTCACCTCCAGCTTTAGTAGTCTTTTAAATTCATCGTTTTCCATCTCCACCTTATCTATTTAAAGTTATATCTAATGCTACAAAAAGAAGAGAAAAATATTATTGAATAACTAATTTTGGCTTACATGACTAACATCTCATGCATCGCACGGGATCAACAACTAGTAAAGCACATGATTAGTGAAAGAAAAGCACAATTAAGCACCTGAGGCTGCTGGTTCTGATGACTGAGCAATACCTAAGATGTTATCCTTTGCCTAACACAATCACTGTTGTCTAGGACTCGAGGAAATAGAACTCATAACTTAAAACTAATACAACCTTTTACCCATTGTTTGTTTGTTCACTTGCATGTACAGACCTTCTATAGTCAAGTGAACAGGGTATTACACGTAGATTTCATTTTCACCAATCATCAAAAAAATGCCATGATATTACCATAAATAACTTCATAGAGACCGTAGAAATTGTTTTTAGAAATTGTTTATCGTTGCAAGATGGAAATCAAATAGGTTTGTCTTTGTAAGTCTGTCACTTCTTGGTTACAGATTCAAAGAAGTTATAACATACAAACACATACCACATGACACAATACCAAAATTTATTATGTTGTCATCCCAAGGTCTCTCACGAGACTCTCACCCATGACGGCATTTAGGAGGTCAATCAAATACTTAGATGAACCTAGCCTTACTCGTGCAACCGCAGAAATGAAGTTTTTATCAGATTCTGGATTGAAAATGCATAGTTGCAATTCGCAAAAAATGAGTGGAGGAAAGTTTATGGCACATTTATGTAGACCACTATAGTTCAACACTGAGTGCAATGATGACTTAATCTCAGTTGACAATAGACAAGATACTAAAATATAGGAAGAGGAAAAACCGCAAAAGGTATCCCTGATCAGTACCTCCAGATGGAGAGTAATCAAGCCTGGCCAACCAGAGGAGATGATTTGTTGAGAATCTACAAAACAAATAAATCATGCACCACTGACGAAATAAGTATAACATTTTTTGAAACCTGTGTAAGTTGTAACAAGAGTGTCGTTCAGAACAGCATTGTAAATGACTTTTGCCTAGCTGTTATGTAAAGCATCCAAACATGAATCATATAACTGTCTCATTCTACATTTATAGCCTAACACATACAGAAAACTGAGAAGTGGGAAAAAAAATAAAATAAAAAAAAAGGATTTCATCGAAATATTTGACCTTGCTTGGAAAATATGTAGACTGACCTACATCTAGATGTCTGCAGCCCACTAATGATAGTTCAATTAAATTCGCACAGCTCTGCGTCAGTAACTTCAAGTCATGATTGGTCAACCAAGGTGTCACTCTTTCCAGCTTCAGTTTTCTCAATGTTGGCACATTATGCTTCAGACTCAGGGAGCATATATCTCCAATACAATAGCACACAGACAAAGCCTGTAGGTTTCGCAGTGTTTCCATCAACTTCATGATGACAGTATCAGATATCACCTGCAATGACAGATTCAGAATTGTGAGATTCTGAATAAAATAGAAGGAGAAAGAGATAGAAGTTTTCAATATATGATTTTCTTTTCCTCAAATTTCCTCCATTTCCCTGGTGGAAAGTATCTCTATTCATAAACTACCTACTTATCAAGCTCTCATTCTAAAATGACTACCATTAAGCCTCGGTAACAATTGCATGATTTACAGGCTTCAAGTCTTATGATCCCTGTAATAAGTCTTGCAGACTAATATGGAAGAAAAGAAAGATTTTAAATACAAAGCAAGAAATATACTAATACTCCACATTTACAGAGTAAAAGATATTATTTTCACATTTAGTGATTCACTTATTCTCAATCTCAGCCACTAGGCCCGCCAAAGTCGAAAACAACCACCCATATCACCACCGCCCAAAATAACAACTACTACTATGGAGACAAAGGAAAAAAGGTACAAGAAAAAAGGGAAATGGGATCAACTAAATGATTCGTTTTTGCTTGAATTACAATTAAACACATTCTTTGTTTAGCAAACATAAGGCCCTGTTCGTGTAGGTTTTCCAAAATTTTAGAAACAAAAACCAGTTTTATTTTTGAGATTTTAGTTTTTTATTGTGTAATTTCAGATTTCAAAATAGCTTTTGCATATCTTCTAGTTAGAAATTGGGAGGAGAGAGAATTAGGAGGGGAGAGAATATAGAGTTACGTGACTTCAGAGGAGAGAGCAATTATTATTGGCTACACCTGCGAGTAGCTAATTAGCTACAACCAAGCTGCCCAACAACTATAATTTCATTATTTACCACCTATAACTTCATTATAAAAAAGCTGTAACAACTTCATTCATCTATTGTACAATGAAGTTACAGTTATAGATGAATGAAGTTGTAATAGGGGTTTTACAATGAAGCTACAAGTAGTAAATAATGAATTTGTAGTTGTTGGGTAGTCTCTGGGTGTAGCTAATTAGCTACTCCCAGGTGTAGCTAATAATTTGTGTCAGATGCAAATTATTACCTACATCCGGGAGTAGCAATTTGCCTACACCCAGAGCCTTCTCAACAACTGCAACTTCATTATTTACCACCCACAACTTCATTGTAAAACACCTGTAACAACTTCATTCTTCTATAACTATAACTTCATTGCAATCGTAACTTCATTGTAAACTTAATGACGTTGCACGTGTTTTACAATGAAGTAACAGGTGATAAATAATAAAGTTACAATTGTTGGGCAGCCTCCGAGTGTAGGCAAATAGCTACTCCTGGGTGTAGGCAATAATAGTTGGAGCTGACATGAGGAGAGAGGGGGAGCAGGAGAGACAAAACATTCTTTCACAACTAAAAACACAATTCACAAACCATTTGTGGGGTTTTTAAATTCAGGATTTCACTTTTCAAATTCATCAAAAACTCACAACTCAACTCAATTTTGCCAAACATGTAATAGTTTTAAATTCTTTTTGAAAACCTTCAAAACCAAAAACTCACAACTCATATTCACCGAGAACAGGGCTTAAAAAATTCAATTTCATACCACTAAATACATCAGACGATACCTGAAACATAAGGGTGACAGACTCGAGGAAAGGACACAGAGCACACAGCTTAATCAGCCCTTCTGGACCTAGCGATCCACCCAAACCCACACAGATAGCTTTAAGAGGCTTTAAAGCAGGCCCCACTGCATCCAGAGCAGAAAAAGAGAATCCCCATCCAGTTACAAGCACTTCCAACTTGCATTCTGCTCCCAACTTACTAAACAACTCTTCGCAATTTAATTGAGATGTCGAATGTCCTCTGTGCTTGCTTTGGTGTTGAAATAAGTTTCGACATTCCCTTGCTTCCAAATATTTCAGGTCAGGATTTTTAGCAATTGTATGCGACAAAGCTGCTCCTGATATCTACAATTGCACAATCACAATACATCAGAATGTAGGCATGCCAACATATCAAATGCTTTGCTGCAGTGATGCTACTATAATACAAGATTCGTTTTCTCTTACATTTTGACATGCAGGATTTAAGAATAAAGAACATGTGGCCCGGTAAATAAAATTAAGTTATTACAATTCGACAAATAGGTAAATGGAACTTCTCTGAAAATATTGTGCCGCATACCTTTTGTTTGTCCTATCATCAAAGAAACCAGAAAGAAGTACCAAATTAAATGGGTCTATAGCCTTTTGTATAGGTAATGAGCAGCATAGATCTTTACAATTTGATTTACTAATTCAAACGAACTTTAGCAACAGGCTCTATCAAGAAATGAACAAAAATCCTTAAAGATGATGAATTTGACATAGACATAACTGTTACACCTTACTTGGGACTAAGTTTTACAAAATTTTGTTCACTTTTCATTAGTCTTCTTCTATATTTTTCCAGGAAACGTAGATCAATCCTGAAACAAAAACAAAAAAAAAAAAAAAAAAAAAAAAAANACAAAAAAAAAAAAAAACAAAAACAAAAACAAAAAACAAAAAACAAAAAAAAAAGGGAAAAGGAGAGAGAGAGCTCATAGATTTGTTTCAGACAGCCTATCAGTAATTTGAGCACACATATAATTCCATTCTCAGCTTCACACTAGTTCCAAACAACAGAAAGCGTATGCAGATCCCGGAATATGAAGGCATTTCAAGTATTCAGCACAGCCACAGGAAAAATATATCAGTTTCATGAATACTAACCACAGTATTAGAAACATCAAGCATCTCCAAGGAAGAACCCGAGAAACTATACAGTGCTTGGTCAGCAAGGCAAGTATCCCTTAAGCAAAGACTCTTAAGCATGCGCCCCTGAGACAAAATCAGCAGAAGAGATGTTTCACTAATACCTGCAAAAAGCTTTTGTAAATATTCGGGACCAAATACTTATTACCAGATACCTTCCCTTCTTTGAAACAAAATAAATTCACTAGAATCCAAAAAGGATTTGAAGAGAAGCATCCAACTTTACATGGTATCATGAACTTAGAAATGAGGACTTTCAGAAATTGTTAAAGCCAAAGATACGAATTAGAAAAATCCTTCATACATGCAACACAAGGTGTACAAGCATTAGAACTAACTAAAGTTTTTCCTCATACACCAAGGTTCAGAAATATATCGAGAGATCAGACATGATATCATTCCAAACAGATATATACAACAAAGAGTTCCACACACCTTTACAACCGCCTATATGCAGCATTTGTAGATCGATGCCTGACGGCTTTAGATGGTTCTTATCCATCTCTGTCACGCAGGAATGCCCAGTATCTAGACTTCTAGAGCAAAGAGCGGATATTGAATTTCTTCCCAGTGATGTATCAGTAGCTATAATTGAATGTAACTTTCTGCATCTTGATATAAGATTCGCTATGCCAATATCTGTGACGCTTAAGCAACCTCTAATGTTCAAGTAACACAAGGAGACGCAAAATTCTGCAATTTTGTGGAGCTCAGGATCTGTTGCAAACATTTACCAACAGAAAATAGGAATAAAATTAACAAAACAAGAAGCCATCCATGTAAAGAGAAGATCAAAGTTTCATTATATAAAGCTATGTGACATCCAGGGTAACAAGCTTGTACAAAACGGGTCCTGACTTGTGCTAGTTACATAGAAAACAATACTAAGGCATTCAATTACAGTAGTTATCCCATTTAAACAGATTTTCTTTGAATACTCCAAATACTGAAAGTTGTTAATAGTTTCTAACCTCTCACACGAAGAAGAAAACAGGGCAATCTTATATACTTTTGCCTATCACCTAGACTGTTGTTCCTCCGTCCCTCCCTCCAATTCTGTGCGTGTCAGGATATATGAAAGAATATACAAATCCATATGGGGGAAAAAAGGGTCATTCTCACCTGAGAAATCAGTCCGTCCCTCCAATGTAAGTTTTGTTATATTTGATAATGTTCTTCTTGTTCCATGA
This sequence comes from Mesembryanthemum crystallinum, assembly GCA_030267885.1. NCBI lineage: Eukaryota > Viridiplantae > Streptophyta > Magnoliopsida > Caryophyllales > Aizoaceae > Mesembryanthemum > Mesembryanthemum crystallinum. The sequence goes on from BSSO01001078.1 coordinate 6,425, forward strand.
AGTGAGGACATATCAAAATAATTTTTCAATTCACGTTTAGTTAAGGATCCAGAATGTAAGACGGATACATTTGAAGATGAAAGTGGACTAACGTCAACAGTTAAGTCAACTTCAGAAACTGAAGGACACTTCTCTATCAGCTGGCACAACTTCTTTGTTTCGAAACCCAAAAAGTGAGTCATCCTTATGGTTCTTAAGGATGGAAACGACTTCCGAAAGCACTCAATTGTAGCACCAAGATGCAGCCTAGAACACATGGATATATCAACCTCCAGCACAGCTTCAAAAGACCAAGTAGGCAGGCGCGAAAGCCATTTTGGATGTTCAAGATCAATGGACGTCTGCCGGATATTCTCTAACAACAAGGGACCCACAGAAGATGATTGCGGAAGCAGAGATAGGAGGAGAAGAGCTGAAGTTACTTGAGGACATCCAGAAAGGTCTATTTTCTGCATAAACAGAAAGCTAAGTCAAACAATCATGAACTATTATCATTATGATACTATTAGAGAAGTAATACTAGCCGGAAAGTTTAAAAATGTCAAAAAGAAATTGGATGCTCTTCCACCTACGAAGTAAATGGTTCAAAATTTGTTCTTAATTTCAAGAATGAATCAGTCATACCGATGTGGCACGGTCAACCAAGGGCCCGGAAACATTAGGTGACATATTTGAAGGGTTTCCCATAAAGTCACAGTCCATTGCCATTCTTGTATTCTTTGGGTAAAGATTATGTATTGAGAATATGATATCTACGATATTGACTCATAGACTTGATAAATTGCTGAGCCTACGTAGAATGTTTTACACTGCCAACACTCAAAAAAATAATTCAAAATTGCTATATCATGCATTGCGAAGTACTCCCTCTGTCCGTAACATCTTGTCAAACTTACGGCAGGTAAAAATAACAATAATGATAATAAGGGAGCATGTTTTAATGATTTGTCTCCCTTGTTAAATGACAATTTTAAGTAAAGGAAGCTTTTTTAATGAAAAACTCAGAATTATAAGACTTTTTGCACAGAGAATGGAATATTTGACATGACTTTAGGGACGAAGGTAAATAAGAAATAAATGGTTTAACAAATAGAAGAGGTATCCTTAACTCATTAGTATGCTAGGACATTGCAACTGCTAGCTTCAGTCACCCTTCTCTACCAAAGTGTTAGCAGGTAAGGGATTATTTGGTAGACAAAAACTCGTAGGCAATGCAAAAACAATGAATCTTCGTTGCTGGGATGTAAATAGAGGTGGCAATCAAGCGGATAGGGTCTGTTTGGGTTTGGGTCATATCAGTTTCTGGTCAATGCTGATTATTTCAGGTCATAGGATTATCCGAGTCAGGTTGGGTCAAGTTGGGCTGAATCAGGTTTTTATTAATGCCTTCTAGGTCAACATGGGTCGGGTTGATTTGGGTTTCCGATCAACTTGGGTCAGGTTACTTTTAGTATTCAGTTGACTCGTTTCTCGAATTAAATCAAATTTCATGTCATATGAGGATGAGCTAAGCAAGGTTTAAAGGTTCAAAAAGTCAAGATAGTGTGAAAAATTCAATTTCTATCAATTTAATTCATCAAGAATCATATTTGGTACTCTTACATCCCATTTAAGTTGAAGTGTTCTTGGTCATTTTGGATATTGTGTCACTTTTGGCTGGGTATAGTCGGATTGCGGGAAGAATTCGTTTCGGATTTATTTCGTGGGTTACTTTGTATTTGTATAGGACTATAGGGTTTTATCGAGTTTGGGTCAATTGGTTATCGGATAATCTGATAACGGGTTGGACCGGATCACACCAGGCCGGTTTCGGATAATACTATTTTGATACATTTTCAGATCTCGGGCAGGTCAGGTAACGGGTCGGGTCAGGTTTTGCCAGGTCTAGCTGTAAATGGCTTGCAAAATTAGGTTGGTGTGCAAGAATGAGGCCAGGCTTAGATAAAATTTACAGATTGCTGATCAAGAGCTTCGTGGAGGTGAAGGGGGCTAACATTGCTCCTACCTGCACCCTCTATTGGCAAGGTAATGAAAACAGTAGGCATTTCTTCTTTAGTTTCCATGTTATTGCTATTTGGAAAGGTGTGATGAACTGAGTGAAACTCTATAGAAGCTTAAGAAATTTGCTTCAAGAGCAACAATGGTCTTGCAGCCTGCAGGCATGTCAGAGGCAAGAGCATGTTAAACAAACTGAGAAAGGCTGCCTTCATTGCTACTCGAGTACTCTTTATAACATCTGGGTTGAAAGAAATCCGAGGCTTTGATTATTTCCCTTAAAAGGGGCTTCAATGGAAAATTTAACCACACCATTGCATATCTACGAGCCCATGAAGTGCTAAAGTCACAAGGCATAGTGAGTTAGCAACTATGATCAAACTTCTAAGAACAGCTACTCACTAATATTTACATCAAATCGAAGCTCCAAAATTCTACCCTCTATCAAAAATTCAAGCAAACTTTCTCCAACTGATAGCACCTTCAAGAAGAATTATAATATACAGAATAGTAAAAGCAAGTTACCTTTGAATATTCCGTCAACCGAATTTTCATATTACTCCAGTCATTGGCAGTACCCATATAATTTGAATCCTTGGATGCTGTCTTTAGTAGATTAAATGTTGCTGCAATACCATGCTTTGCAATTTCAGAAAAATATTGGCACCTGCATTTCCCTACAGAACATCCAATTTCTTTTTTTTAGCTGTTGAAATATGATTATATACAGCTAAAAAGAAAATCAAGAGATGCATGGCATACCCAAAGTGAACCACAGTGGTAAAAGGCAGACATGTATCTGTTAAACAAAAATATTCAAACAACATTAGACTAAAATCACTAACTGAAACAGAAGAAATAGCTACTCCGTAAATTATAAAACTCAACGATATAAGCTATACCAATTCACACACCAACGTCAGTTGATAGAACTAAAGAAAAGGGTAAGCAAATGAACTTGAGGGAGCTAAGCTAGGTTTAATTCATTTTCATGACATCAAGGAAGTTTCTGAACTCAAAGCACAGATACTGCATACAGATATGATAAGAGGGTATTAAGAATTGCTAGATCTTAGTTTTCGGAATGAGTTTTTTTTGTTTTAATTTCATTAAACTTGTGTTAGTTTGATTTTAACATTCATTGTAGAAGCCGTATGGCTAGTGGCTACCAATCAATGAATAAATTCCTATTCTTAAAAAAAAAAAAAAAAAAAAAAAAAAAAAAAAAACAGGAGCGCCATTTCTAACTTCTTTGTATCAACTCCATAAGTTTTAATAAAGGTCATTTTGCTGGTATGATGGCCATATACCAGGAAAGCAAACGGACAAAAGAAAGAAGGGACCAAGGGATTCAATGGCGGTCATGATTGCAAATTGCAGTCACGGTCGGGATATTGCGAAATTACATGTGGAAGTTCATTGCCAACTCTCCCGGCGTGATTTCGAAGTCATCATGTAAGCTCAAAAAGCACTACATGCAGCCATTACGGCGCATAACATATGATATATAATTCCTGAATGGATAAAGAGAAGCCTTCAGAGGCTAGAAGAGAGACAATGAGCACAGATTGAAGTGCTTGTTTGTGAGAGGAAAATATTTGAGGAGGAATTCATGAAGACAAGTGCAGTATATTTGTTTGAGGACTTGGATCCTATTTTTTGATGAAGACCAAGCTGAATTGGTTCCCATCTTTGATGGAGAAGGAACTGAAGTACTATTAAGCTGCCCCAAGGGAGTTGTGTCCAAAGAAGAGAGCAACTCTGTGTGCTACAGCTGGGGGAAGACAATTGAGAGATCCTACCTGTGAGCTTCTAGCTGAGCTAAGAGGCCCCTGGTTTAATCAGCAGCAGCACCTGGAAGGACTCTGTGATCCAGGGCAGTTATTTGCTGAACAGAAGAGGGTAGAGCAGCCCTCTAACTGGTACTAGAAGTGCAAGGAGGTCATGATAGCACCAAAGCCAGCTCCTCATTCTAATTCCTACTTGCTAATCTGGGTTGAGGTAACCTTAAACAATTTGTTTTCTAGCTATGGAGCTCAGATAAATGTAGATATGATGGGGTCTAGGCATATTCCAGCATTCTTACTCTTGTGCTTTATGAACTGTATGTGGCTAAAATTGAGAATACTCACAAAGTCCAAAAGTCAGTCAAGAAATTTATTGTTGTGTGAGTGAATTGATAAGTAATTGGAGTAAAACCTCTAAACCGCAACCTGGTACTAAGTATTCAAGTGGTTATGTGCTGATAGGTGTGATTTTCGCAACAAACATTGCCTGGGCTAAGATTAAAGGAACTATGAGACGTCATGTAAAAGAGAGGTATACAATGTCCTTCTGTGTGTGCTTTCTTGAGTTGGAATAGCAGAACTTAATGCAAGAGTATCAAATCCTTTGTACAAAGAGGGATTCCACTATTTTAGCACATTAGGAGCTGAATTGAGAGTTCTGGAGTTTCTTTTGAAGCTCAAACAGCAGTACGGCTGCATATAAGGGGGCAGAGCTGTTATTTGTTATTGATAACCTACAGGTACAAGCAACCTCAGGTATGAAGAGAAAGCACCAATCCAAAGAGAAAGGTTACTCATTGGCCTATAAGCGGAGGAAAGGTAATTCTCATGTGCAAAGTAAACTATATCTCATTTTGGTTAGTACATGTTATGTCCTTATAGTGTTCCTTAAGAATACTTATAGCTTTTGTCATCGATCTAACTTGAGTGGTTCTCTATTTGTGTGTCCCTCCTAAGTCTCTTTCGGTCACCCTCTCCCATAATATAATTTGCAGAGGGAACACCTTTATCGTAGATCTGGATCTGGATGTCTTCTTTGTGTTTTATAAAGGAGTCAAGGTGCTCATCTTGGCCAAACATATTAGCATTGAAATATATTAAACAGTCTGGTTAACCTTGTCATGCTTCTCCAAAACTTTTGAATCTAGTTCAGTCCAACAAGAAGCTCTTCATCTTTGATTTCTCTCTGGATAAAATGACACTGACTCTAAACTTACATTCCAAATCTAATTAGTTGGGTTCGCCTTAAGGTATCTTGTTATGACCAATGTCACTAAGTAGCTTCTAGAAGTGACTCTTTTACAGTTCCATCTCTCTTTAATGTCTACCTCATCCATAACAACTCAACCTCATCATTCATAATCCATCTCGCTTTGTGTGGATCTCTTGCTATCCTCTCCCTTACCCGACCAACTTGACACATCTTGATCACCATATTGGTGTCTTGGCACATGCTTCTATAAGCTCTAGACTTGGATTCATTTCTTCAATGTTAGGATGATTGCTTTTCTCGCAACATCAAAAGAAATCCAAAATCACTATTTCATTACAAAAAAAATATAATTATGATCCAAGATGATAGTATTAATTGAGAGGAGTCAACTTTGAATTTTATTCAAAAAGGACGGAGTAACTAGATTTGGTGGATCATGTGGGGCTCTTGCATCTTTGCAGCCGCAGGATATGACTTACAACTCCCAGGAACAAAAAGAATTGAAAACAAGTCCATCAGCCAATAGTAATTACCTCCTCAAGAATGTTTGTCCACTCAACTTTATTTATATCAATTTGTTTGGAGTTATTACTGCAAACATCTTCAATACTACTTGTCTGTTCCTGCAGTTCCACATTAGCAGAAACCCATGCTAGTAGTGCTTCACAAAGATGCCTCTCACTGAATGATTAGAATGAATTATAGTCAAAGTTAATTTTATAAAAGTTCAAGCATCAAGAAGGTACATAACTGACGAACCTGTCTGTTGTCAAATGAGGGTGCTTCACACATGGAACAAGAAAGCTATATGGAAGATCAACAAATGTGTCACAAGACATAGCCCACATCTGAAACAAACAAACAAACAAACAAAAAGGAAAAAATTGTATGATGTATCACCTTTGCAAAAAGGAAAAAAGAGATACCTAAATGACAGTACATTTAAACAGTGCAGATGAGTTAATAGCATCTTCACTAGGGTTCTGTGGATGCTTGTAATATATAAAACATCAAATAAGAACAGTGGAGACTGGCGACCTCTTGTCAACTATTAATATATAAAATACTAGTTTTGAAAAAAAAGAAGCATAATCCTGGTAGAGCATTCTCAAACAGAAACTGCTGTAACAAAATCAATCAAACAACCATACTTTAATCAAGTTTTCAACTTTAAAATGCAAGATTAGAAAGTGTGCAAAAAATACTACATCCCAAAATAAACTTTAACATTTTCCTATTTGGTCGGTTTTCCTAACCCATGTGCAAAAAGTAGGGGCTTTCTTGTCCTAGAACTTCTTTCTTAAACCATGTGCAAAAAGCAAATGTTAAGTTTATTATGAGACAGAGGGAGTATATGCCAATGACCAAATAACCAAAAAAACAAAAAAAAAAAATTGAATATAAGAAGCGAGGATATGGTGAGCTTTCCAGGAAGAATAAGTTGAAGTTCAAGGACATACGAAGTTCTTGGCAACATAGCTAGTACACAGTCCTACAATCCAATCGATAGCTGCAGTGTAAAGTGATCCTTTCAGGCTCAATGCCTAAAAGTCTTCAGAAAAGTAAGTATCTCAAGTTTGCAAATATATATATATATAAAGACCTACCATGCTCAAAGCCAAACTCCCAAATACGAAGTAAATCAGCCAATTGTAGTTGACTTGACGAAAGCTCTGCCTTCGACGTATTTTCATAAAACCAAGTTTTACACTCTAAAATTAGCCTTTCCAGTCCAAAATAGACTGCAGCCTGCAAGGTCACAGAGAAGCAATCAGTTGTGCTTTTTGAAAATGAAGGATGCTTTCACATTGTTCACCACTTGGTCCTTTTACTTAACATCCTTAATGCTACTCTTTCCTGAGTAAAACAAGATGATAACAAAATTTCGATGAAATTAAGCACAGGTAAAAAAAAAATTAAGCAGAACCAACTATAATCTCTGCATAGCGATTTAGCATAGATCAGATACGTTGTTTGTTAAGTGGACTACTACCAATGAGGGAAATAACTCTTGCACTAGAAAAAATAACGAAAGGGAACATGTTAGAAAGTAACACTTACATGATAAAGAAGAAGAAAATTAGAAAATGTAACTTCCAGGTGACATCCATGTATGAACCTCAAAACATGCAGAAACATCTCAAGGCTCCAGTGAACGGAAATGCAATGCATTGATGATTCACTGTAGTATACACAAATACCAAAAATATATAAATGAACTACATCAAATGAGAAAATTCAAGGAAAGAAAAGAAGAACAATGAGCATTAGCCAAACAGAAACATTTCAATAATTCAGAGTCTGACATCTTAGACATAATCTTCGATTTTATAATACAGTTGTCCATTATCACAATATGTTACCTTCCTCAATAACCTTAGCACAAAGTAACAAGTTCTGTTCTTCTTTTGGCTCACATTCAAGACAGAATCCAGAACCAATAAAGAAATAGGGATGGACTGTTACACTACGGGCTTGCAAAGCAAAATATTATTTGAATTGGTCAGTACCTGTTCGAACTTGCAAAGGGACTCATGTTATCACCATCATTCACTGAAGGTAATTAGGGAAGTTATTTGTAGCAGAGAGTTGGCAATTCACAATCTTCGATGGTCACATACTATTGCAGAGATTTACAGCATACCAAGTTTCCATAAAGAACATGAATTGAGGTTTTGGGTTAAGACTTAAGAAAGTATGTAGACGTCAAAAACTAGATGCCTTAAGGTCACATAAGGCCATAAGGGGAGCAAAAGTTGGCTAGGAAAGTTTGGAAGTTGTTTAAGTGCGGACACATGGAGAAGCCACAAATAATAGTCACTATTTTAAGAGAAGAGACACCTCCCCCCTTCCCAATATCACTTTCATTTTTGGGATCAAATTCAAGAATCTCGACAAGTTTCAAAGATATTCCTAGTTCGTGGTGAAGCAAGTAGGAACACAGATTAGGGTCATGGAGTGAAATTTAAAATACAAGCATGAATTTTTATAAATATGCTTAGCTCATAGTGATATATAACGGAACAGAGATTTATGATAGAAAGGTTGACTAGTAAAATTTGAAAAAGCAACACTTTTTCCTTGTATTTTCTCTTCAACTTTACATTATTAAGATATTGTATCACCTTATCATAACACTCCCTTAGTCGGATAATACCATTAACATAATATCAGCCCGTGCAACGCATAGGAACACACCTATGTAACGTTTACTTGGATATAATGATTATTCCCTCTGTCCCAAAATATTTGTGCAACTTTACAAAATGTGAATCACATGTTGTGATATGCAGTTTTCAAGGTTGAACAAACTTTTTGGTATAGAGAGTGTATTATAAGCTCATGGTTACTTTACTCATACAAGCTTTGAAGCACAAAAACTTCTACAGAGGTCACATTTCCCATTTCGGAAACTTGGAAACTCAAAGAAACTTAACAGAAACTTCTTATTCATCCGAACACCAACTTCTCCATTAACTGACCTCTGAAGTTCCAAAATAACATCTATTTTCTACGAATTTCTTTGAATGTTACCCAAGTTAACTCTTAAAGCTAATTTGCTTATATTGTTATTAAAGAAAGTTACAGTAACTTTAGGTTTCTAAGAAAAAATAAAAAAAAAAAAAAAATTCTCTATTTTCACGTTTCCACATTGTCTAGTTTTTTGAGAAATGAAGTTTCCGCGTTTCTCGTTTCACGTTTCCAGTTCCTGTTTCATGCAACATAGCATACAAGTGTAGACAGTGTAGTTGTTTATCAAATGTACTAAATGTAGGACATAAAAATTTCAAAACGCAAGACAAATGCCTAAAATGACCCTAAAATAAACCTTAAAAAAACATAACACTTTCTCTCTCCTCCTTACATACAACCTTCAAAAAACTGATTTTAACACTCTAACAAAATCAGATCTTCTCAAATTTGGGGAAGCAAAAGAGATCTTCAATTGGCAAAGTACAATCAATATTTCAGATAATTCGTTAATTTATACTATGAATTTGTTGTTGTCTGATTTATCAACTAGCTTCTTAAAATGAGATTGGGCCCCAACCGTTGAGCACCCACAGCTGGGGTGAGGCCCAACCGTGGAGCGCCCACGGCTGGCCTTGGCCCCAGCTGCAGGAGCTCAACGGTTGACATTGGGGCCCTTGTCAATTTTATTTTTTCCGATTAATTAGTGAGAGATAAAAGTGTCATGAAAATGGGATTTTGATTTTGATTGTGGTTTTAGTTTGGTTTCTCGGTTTGTTGTGTTGATTATATGAGAGGGGATTTGATGGTATGAAACCCAAAATACACAAAAAAATGATGAAGATGATAATGGTGGTTGAGTGCTTGGACATGGGTGTAAAAGGTAGGAGAGAGAGAGTGAAAGGGAAAGAGTGTTATGTTTTTAAATTATGGGCATTTTGGGATTTTGTCCTACATTTTGAAATTTTATGTCCTGAGTGCATTGTAATTACATTAATTCTTGTAATCGATTAAACTCTTCCCATATCGCTGGTCTCCGTCCTTTCTCTTCCACTTCGTTCTCTACTTAATAAAGTGATAGTACTACTTTACATTGCAATCACAATTACTTGCAAGTAAAACAAACCCTACTAGCTAGTGATACTACTCATATCCAATGGAATATATGCCTAATAGTAGATGAACTTCTTGTTCGAACTTAAATAAAGCAAATAAAATAACTTTCAACCACAATTGCAGCACTATGAAACCAAATTGGAACTGAATATACCTGTAATTCCCACTAAGAAGGCTCTGGAAATAGGAAGACTGTTCAATCAACCTGAAATTCAATAACGCCAAATATTAAAAATGAAAAAATAACAAAGAGAAATTACAGTAAATCAAACGTAGCATTACAATTTTACTCTACATCACCAAATTTCAGCCAAAAACGAAAAATAAAAAAAAAAAAATAAAAAAAAAAGGAACTAAGCGGATGAGTTGCTTGCCTGGTTCGATTGGCTTTAACTTTGAGGATTTGATGGCTAAGAATCGTTGGGAAGTCCCAGGTTGAGATGTCATCCGTTGATATAGAAATTTCAGAAAGATGGGTGTTTTCTGGTAGTTCGATGAAATCAGGATCTTTGCATTCCAGAATCACCGCGTCGCCGCCGCCATCAGTAGCGGCCGCCATTTTTTTCCGGCGGAGTAAGAGGTATTGATAGTTTGAATCACTTCAACACTCACTTCCCAACTGCTGCGATTTTTTAGTCTTTTGTTAGGCAATACCAATACCCTCTTTGTTTTAAATAAGAAATNAAAAAAAAAAAAAAAAAAACAACAACAACTTAACGCAACGGGAAAATTAGTTACATAATTATTTTGTGGCAAAAGTACCTAAAACGCATTTTTTAATCTAAGGCTATGTTTGCCACCAAAAGTTAGCTTTTGACAGTTTTTTGGTAAAACCTACAGCTTGAAACTTGCAGCTTCTTGTTTTTTCTCTCAACTACCAAACAAAGATTTTAACAAAGCTACAGCTCACAGCTATAGATGATTTTTGAAAGCTATTCATAATAGCTTTCACTTGACAACTAGATTTTGAGTAAAAGCTACAGCTTGAAACTACAGTTTATTCTTTTTTCCCTCTGCTACCAAACAAGATTTTAGCAAAAGTTACAGCTAAGTTTGCAAAACAATAGCCTAAATCTATCTATATATACATATATTAATTGAATGTAGATTATATTAGATAAGGGAGGGAAAAATTAAAATTTAGGTGAAATAGACGAACAAATTAAAGTGCAATAAAACAGTTTATAATCTTAAAAATCTAAATCATTTATTTTTTGATATAAAAAAAAAAATCTAAATCATTCAAATATCTTAGAATTACTTTAAAAAAAAAAAAAAAAAAAGCTCAACAATTATACATATGAGCTATGAACACACATAAATTTTGAATAGATGTATGTCATGCAGTGTGCCACACACATGACTACAACATGTCAATATATAAGTGGAGAAAAATAAATATATATTGAATGAAAATGACACAATATATAGAAAAGAATACACTAAAATCTAAATTGATAATTAAAAGTTCATAAGACAGTAAAACAAAAGTAATGAGAGAATATTTGTGTTTTCTTTTTCAAAAAACCAATGATTTTTTTCTTACAAGAACAGAAATTTTGATAAAACAAAATACTTTGCATAACCATATGTTTCAGTTGCTCCATTTTAAACCTAAAAGGGAGAATTTTTTTTACATGTGAGAGTTTCAATTTTGTAAGGGCTGAAGAATGGATGATAGAGGAAGAGATGGAGCTTAAGGATATTAGGGGAAATATGCAAAAACTAGCAACATAGGAGGGAGATAATACATGACAATAGTGTTTGGCAGGGAAATAGTATATGTATCCAATTTATGCATGTCATAGTAATATGTTTTGATAGCATTTAATTTAATTATGCATTTAGTTGTAAAATTGAGTACTAATATACTTACATTCAAATTTATGCAAACAACCGTCTTCATTTTTTCCTAAAAATTTATAATTTATTACTACTACCTACTCATTCTACGAGTAATGTTATATGATTATTAATTAACAAAATAAAATAAATTCAAAGCAGTACTTTGGCGAGTTATAAAGCGATTTATATTATGTTCGATTCTCCAATAACTTAGACATTTTTTTTTTTTGCAATATTTAGCTGCTCATAGTTTTTATTGATTCGTGCAATCGCATGGGCAAAAACTAGTTAAACCTTAATTTCATGTTCCTAACCTGTCAAAGGAAAGATTCATCCAAAATAAAAAGATTACACAACAACATAAAGGAAAAGAAAAGAAAAGAAAAGAAAAAAAAAAAAAAGGAAACAAGCGCAATGTGCAAAGGCAACAATTGTATTTGGAATTAAAAGGGGAATTGGTAAAAAGAAAGAAAACAAAACAATAGGGCGCGGATAATGCCAAGGAAGAAAAAGCCACTTCTAAGGAATTTTTATGTTCTCGCCATTTATACCCTTCCTTGAAATATCTCTTGCTACTAATGGAACTTCTCTCTATAATTTAAGTAAAAATCAATTTTTTGTCACAATTAACTCTTTGTAAATCTTTATTAATCCTCCACTTTCCTCTTTTAATATTTTTTACTTTATTTCGCTTCTTTGTTTTTTTTGGAAAATGGTTAGCGTCATGCCATCTCCCAAAAGGATGTCAATGCAACACCCCTTGGTGGTAAAATATACATAATGTTCTATGAGGATCAAAGCAATCCCCATACCTGAGCTAAAACCAAAAACCACCTAATACATCTATAAACGATGACAGAGCCACATACAACATCACTTACTAAAGCTTCTCAACACTTACAGACTCTATAGAACCTTACATACACATTGAATTTGATTTGGTTTACTATCTGCTGAACTGTTCTGTGCTTTCCTTCAAAAATTCTTTTATTTCTTTCACACCACAACTCATAAACTGATGCCAGAAGTGCAGCCCTTTTTATCCTCTGTTGATTTTCTTTCGCCCTGACTCGATGTTTAAACCATCTCAGTTCGTCTTGCAAGTGCAGTGGAGGTCTGTTTATACCTAGCCAATACAGCTCAGTAGCCCATACCTTAGTTGCAACAGAACAGGTGAAGAAAAGATGTTTTGCAGCTCTTCATTTCTATAGCAAAGAACACATCTATTTGCCATACACCACCCTTGTTTCTGAAGATTGTCAATGGTAGCTAGCTTTGAGTAAGCAGCCAGCCAAGTAATCATCCTATGTCGTGGAACTCCCATATTTTCCCACAAAGTTCTTTGCCAGGGACATTTTCCCCCCTTGTCTCTGAACATATCATATATCTCTTTAACACTGACCTTTCCTCTCTCACTCCAGCTCTACATCAAAGTGTTTGCCCTGCTTATGCCTTCACACTTCTCAATAAACTTGTCTCTAACATACAAGATCCTTTTCCATTGCCAGGTGTCTCCAGCCTTAGCTGAAATACTCCATATATCTCCTTCCTTCAGCTTGTATTTTTTGATCCACTCTGTAAACAAACTTTCTTTCCCCCATGCAATGACCCAGATCCATCTCAAAAACAAAGCCTTGTTCCAAGCCAAAACTTCCTTGATATTCTCTCCCCCCTCTTCATAAGGTCTACAGACCTGGTTCCAGCTCATAAAGATGTATCTCCTCTTGCTTTGAGAGTTCCAGAAAAATCTCCTGCAAATCCCATTAATCTCTTCAATAACCCCTGTAGGTAACAAGAAGGCAGTACACCAAAAATTGTTTATTCCAAACAAAACAGAGTTCAGAAACTGAATCCTTCCTGCATAACTCAAAAATTTTGTAGCCCAATGGCCAATGTGTCTTCTAAGCTTATCAATCAGGGGTTGACACATATCTTTTGTAAGCCTTGTGGTGCTAAGGGGTACCCCAAGGTACTTGAAAGGGAGATGGCTTTCCATAAAACCAACAGCTTCAATGATCCTCTTCTTTACATCCTCATGCACTCCTCCAAAATAAATGTTAGTTTTCTGTGGATTTGCAATCAAACCTGACATCTCATCAAACCTATTTAAGGTTTTAACCAAACATTTTACGGAGGGAAGGTCACCTCTAGCAAACAGTAACAAGTCATCAGCAAAAGTTAGATGATTTATTTTGAGTCTGCAGCATTTAGGATGGTATTGAAACTCTCTCTCATTTCGCACTCTTCTAAGCAACCTTGATAGCCCCTCCATACAAATAAGGAAGAGGTAAGGAGACATAGGATCTCCTTGCCTCACCCCCCTTTTCCCAGGAAAAAATCCCTCCACACCACCATCCACCTTTAATGAGAAAGTTGGTGTGGACACACATACCATAATCCATTCTACAAACTGCTCTGGAAATCCTATACATTTCAGCATGTTCTCCAAGAAACCCCAATCCACGCTGTCGTAAGCTTTTTTGATGTCTACTTTTATCATCACTCGAGGAGATATACCCTTCCTATCATATTTGTGCATCAATTCATTTGCAAGTAGGACATTATCAAACAGACTTCTTCCTTTTGTAAAAGCTGCCTGCTTTTCTCCTATAATTTCTGGCATTACTTCCTTCATTCTATTTGCAATAAATCTTGTAATAGTCTTATATATCACTGTGCAGCATGAAATTGGTCTGAAGGCAGTCACATTCTCAGGAGTTTTAGACTTTGGTATAAGAGAGATGATTGTTATATTGATCTGCTTTAGCATCCTCTTTTTTATGAAAAAATCTTTAATAGCATTACAGATGTCTTCTCCCACTATCGGCCATGTAGCTTTAAAAAAACCCGAGGAGTAACCATCAGGTCCTGGAGATTTATCTTCAGGAATAGCAAACAAGGCTGCCTTGATCTCTGCAGAAGTCACCTCTCTGCATAAGTTTATCTTCATCTCTTCTGATACGCTAGCCCCTCTAAACTCCTCTTCTTCAAAGGCAGTTGTAGCTGTGGCCTGCGCTAGTAGATGCTTGTAAAAACTCAGGAAAGCTTGTGTCACCCCCTCATGCCCTCTGTGAACATCTCCATTCATATCTCTAATACTGCCAATTTTTCCCCGAGCTTGTCTCTCTGCTATTTTGCCATGGAAATACCCCTCATTTTTACCATTCAACTGTATATCAGTTATCTTTGCCTTCTGCCTTATAGCACTCTGCTCTGCTCTTTTATATTTCCAGTATACTGCTGCTCTATTTTTCTCTTCTTCTTGCAGGGAGGAGTGATGAGGATCATCATGTAGAGCTCTTTGTATATCTTCCCAATCTTTCAGGCTATTTGCTTTCCTCTCAGTCAGGGAACTAAATTCAGTATGGTGCAATTTCTTCAGCTGTGGTTTGAGTCTTTTGAGCTTCTCATGTACATTTTGCATCCTCTAATAGGTTCCATCCAAACCTGTTTTACAACATCAAGAAAAGTATTAGACTGTGACCAGCAATTCAAATATTTAAAAGGTTTGTGAATTCTGTGGTTGGTCATCTCTATATTCGCAAGGCATGGGGAGTGGTCAGAGGCTCCAGGAGCAAGAAACTCTGCTGCAATGGTAGGGCCATTAGCCATCCAGGTGTTATTCCACATCAATCTATCCAGTTTGCATTGCACTCTATCATACCCTTGCACTTTGCTGTTTTTCTTCTTACTATTACACCGCTTATACACCAAATGAACTTAGACCATACACACACACACACTGGAAAAAAAAAAAAAAAAAAAAAAACCAATAATATTAGGATTCTAAGTGGAGCAGGCATGACCAAGTTAGCTACTAATAATGGTATATTATTGTACTTTTATTTATAGTTTAATAAAAAAAAATTAAATACTAGATTTTCGGTAACTTTGCAAACCACACTAGAAACAAAAATAGTCAATAAGTCAATTTTAACAATGTTTCACCCGAGAAAGAAGAAGAATCCGTAACGTATTGGTGTGAATATAATTAAAAAAATTAAAAAGAAAAAATGAAGAGGAAAAAAAATGTATTCAATGTTCACAAGCTGGAAGGAAAAAGGAGAAAAATAAAAAGACTAAAAGAGAAAAGTGGTAAATAGTATATACTAGGAAATGGTTACTTGTGATATGAAATTGATTTTTACTTAAATTAAGAGAAGTTTCATCTATAAGGCAAGTTTTACAAAAGGATAAAATGGGTAAGAACAAAAAATTTCCTTTAATGTGGCTTTTTCTTCCTTGGCATTATCGATGCCCAAACAATATCATGAAATCTACAATTTAAGAAAATTAACCCAAGTTTTTTGGTTAAGGAGTATAAGAAATTTGTGTTTTTTTTTTTTTTTNTTTTTTTTTTTTGCACAAACTATATTAGATAAAGGAGGAAAAAACAAAAAAATTAGGTGCAATAGACGTGCATACAAAGACCTAATGACCATAACGTCAAATGAGAAAAGAAGAAGAAGAAGAAGAAGAAGAAGAAGAAGATATCAGATAAAACAAAGTGCAATAAAAGAGTTTATAATCTTAAAAATCTAATTCAATCAAATATCAAATAATGACCAAAAAGAGCTCAACAATTATACATATGAGCTACATATGAAACACATACATTTTGAAAAGATGTCAGGCATTGTGCTAGTTTGCCAGAGACATGACTACAACAGGATATATGTCAATATACATGTCGAAAAAAAATATATGTCAGGTCTTTTATCCTTTATATATTATATTGCCCCGTATTGCATGTTGACATCGCTAACGATATCAATCTATTCAACCTAGCTAGCATATGGAATGATAGAAAAAAGAATGGGAACATAACAGCACACTATTAAAAGAAAATAATATATTGAAATGAACAAACTTTTATAAAATTAGTAAAATAAAATTAGTCATGCAATCAATTTACAGCAAATCAATAAATGATAAATAAAGAAAATAATATATTGGAAATGACACACTAAAATCTAAGTTGATAATTAAAAATATATAAGGACAATAAAACAAAAGTAAAGTGAGAATATTTTTTTTACCCCCGAAAAGTAAGGAAATTTTTTTTCCCACAAGAACATAAATTTTGAAAAAAATAAAGTATATTGCATAACCAAAGTTTTTAGTTGCTCCATTTTCAAGCTAAAAAGGACAATTCTTTTTAGATATGAGAGTTTCAAATTTGTGAGGTCTTGATAATGGATGACAGGGAAGAAGATGGAGTTTAAGGATATTAGGGGAAATATAAAAAAGGTATCAACATGGGAGGGAGATAATACACGAAAATAGTGTATGTCGGGAAAATATAACTCTAATTTACGGCTATCATAGTAATATGTTTAATAGTATTTAATTTATTATGCAATTAATTGTAAAATTACTAATTTACTTACAATCAAATTTATGGAGACAACCACCTTCTTTTTTTCCACAAAGATTTCTAATTTTTTACTACTACCTATACATTCTACGAGTAATATTATAAGATTATTTATTAGTAAAATAAATTATTCTAAAAAGCAGTACTTTGGTGAGTCATAAAGTGATTTAATTATGTTTGATCCTCCGATAGATTAGACATTTTAATTTGACAATATTTGGTTGCTCATGCTTAGTTTCTATGGACCCATGCAATCGCACGGGTAAAAACTAGTTTGCATATAAATTGCTAATTGAAGATAGAAGTGTACAACAACCTTTTTTTCGAGCCTGCTTTCTGGAAAAAGCTATGGAGATTCAATGTTCCATAGAGGGTCCAAATTTATATTTGGAGATTAGCTTGGAATGCTTTATCAGAGAAAAGTGCAATTAAAATTAGGGTTATCCATTATCGATGGTACTTGTGGTTTATCCTTTTGCGCGAATTGTATGAGGGAGGAAAACATAGAACATCTTCTCTCTCTCTTCTCTCTTCTCTCTTCTCTCTTCTCTCTCTCTCTCTCTCTCTCTCTCTTGTATCCTTTTACGCGAATTGTATGGGTACGGTGTACTGGGATTATAACTAATCTAATCCTTACAGTATGTGTACAGTATATTTATATAGCTAAGCAAAGAACAGAGGTGACAAAGTAACAAAATATCCTGACATCCGAAGTCCACCTCAGTACATTACTAACTATAAGAGTATGTCTCGAATTAAGTATTAATCTCAAAAGCAAATCAAGCAGCTAGTTGATATGGAAGAGGCGTGGTCAGGAGGAGCAAGAAGAGGAGCGAAAAAGAGTGTTCGGGGACGGTGCAGGACCGCCGGTACAGTATGTCCGCGTTTGTGGGCTTTTGCTAGGTTACACGGAGATTTTTTGCTAGGTTCATCTGTGGGCTTTTGGAAAAGTTTCCTAAAGCTAGTATGACTCCTATGACGGCCAAAGGTATAAACCTTGTTGGTTTAGGATTGTTTAGTTTGCCTATATATATCATTCGCATCAGTTAATTCACAAGCAGTACAAAACTAGAATTCTCAATAGTTTATTCTTTAAGGTTTAGAGTGATTGAGTGGTTGTTCTTGGGTGATATAATTCCCAAGACTAAGTGCCTTGTAAGATTGTAAGTGAAACAACATCGCGAGGTTGTAATCTCGTTATAGTGGATTCTGCTCTTCTTCTGCTCGTGGTTTTTACCTAGTTAAAGGGTTTTCCACATAAATCTTGTGTCTTTCATTGTTTTGTCATTATTGTAGTTCTCGATACATTCTCAATTCGTTCGATATATTCATTTAATCTCCACCCGGGATTAGGGGACTATATTCCTAACACTAACCAACTCTCAACATGCACCTACCTCACGCCCGTGTCATGCAATAGGTAAATGGTGCTCTCAGGAGCACCTAACTCTAGATGCTCCCTATGAATTTGTGTTTACACCCTATGAATATGTACTATATGAAAATTACATATAGATCTCTAGTAATATTTTATGCATCTATGAAATTTTTTTTTTCAGAAAAAAGAAAAATGATATAAAATATATAGTCATGAACTTATGCTTATGAATCTGTGATTACGTTGTTATGAATCTATAGTTAAAATTAAGAATGTTTTTTTTTAATAAAAAATACTCCCTCTGTACCCCTGTATCTTGTGCAATTGTTTTTGCACAAATATTAAGATATAGGGAAAAATGACTTAAAGGTCCTCTACTTTCTCCTCATTTTACTTTCCCATACCAACCACTCTCTCTCCCCATAAGAACAAAATGGTTGAAGGGTAATGTGGACCACTTTGTGGAAATCAATGTCTAAATAAGGAAATGCACAAGTTACATAAAGACGCCCCAAAATACAATTGCACAAGATACATGGGGACGGAGGGAGCAAAAAATTTAGATATTTTTTTTTTAAAGTAGTGAATATGTGTTGATGAACTTACACTTATGAATCTGTAGTTATATTGTAATGCATCTATACCATATAACTATGAATCTATATTTCAAATCAAATTTCTTTTTTAGTTTTCAAGAAATATATTTTTTTCATAAAGAAAATAAAAAAATTCAAATTTATTTTTCAATAAGTTATAAGTAGACCTGGCAGAATTTGACCCAATCCAAAAACCGACCCGAACCCGACCCGAAAAAAATGGGTCATGAACACAACATTACGACCTGAAACCCGATAATGACGGAACCCAAATAACCCGAATATTTTTGGGTCAAGACTCGACCGAACCTGACTCGACCCGATCTACCCGTTGAGTCAAGCCTTTGTTGTATTTTTTTAAAATTTTATGTTTTGTAATATAAAATATGTACTTTTATCATTATATATTTGAAACTCCAAACCTTCATATCATGTACATAAAATCACTTTTGAACCTTTGTAATTTGATATTTGATTAACTAATTGCTTATCTACTATTTACGTTATTGTGAACAATTATGTTCACGGTAGGGTTGGTGTTATTTATGCGACAAGATTTGAATCGTTTAATCGAGATTAGAGCTGATCAAAAGCGGGCATAGGCATGAAACGAGCTGAGTTGGACATGGTTTTTTTGGCCCGCCCATTGACTAAAGGCTGTTAAGCGAGCCTCTATAAATTCACGAAAATGTCTTGTCCATGTTCGTCGATTTTGCGGGTCGAACAAACGTGCCTCATGGGCTGAGCCTTCCTTTATCGACTCAAGTCGAGATAGTATAAATTATTTTTATATTTTTTGCATTATCATTGCTTAGTATAAGCCAATCCAAAACTAAGGTCGATTACAATTTTTATTTTTTCTTATTTTTTTGGGTATACACGGGTAGTAAATTCGCTTTAAAAGGGTGACAAAAA
>BSSO01001079.1:0-26099 GCA_030267885.1 Mesembryanthemum crystallinum
ACTAGTTTGACATAAAAAGATGGTAGTATTTCATTCAATACAGAGATGCTAAATTACCACACTCTCATGAAGCACACTTACAATTAGAGGGAATTTCACCTTGGTGACATGAAGGTTTACCAAAATGTTTGCATAGAAATCTCAAAAGTGACATAAGCTTACAAATTGAATGAAAGTCCTTGTTAATATAATAATCTACTATATAAACATGGATATTGAAATTGTTTATTAAAAAAACATATTTTTGATTTTGATAATTCTAACTTCTACCCGCCAATTGACGCCGAATTACCAGATGGGTATTTTTTTTGACCACCTTTCGCCACTTGGGTATTTAAAAAAACTTCTGTGCCAAATGAGTATTTTTAATGGACCAAAAGTGCATATAGGTCCAAAAATTCGCCACCAGTGATCAAAAATTCATTTAGCCTCATTTTTTCATACCAAAAAACATTTCCTTATTACTTTATTCACCGAAAGTCAATTTAATCCCCCCAAAACCTCCCTAACTCCCTTTTTTTTCCTCTCTCATCCTCATGGAAATTGGAGTTAGGGTTTTTTTTTGGCGGGGGGGGGGGATTCAAGTGATTTTAGGTGAAGAAACATAACAAGTAAATGTATTTCAGTGTAAAAAAAATATGATAACTGAACTTTTGGGCACCGGCGGCGAATTTTTGGGCTCATATGCACTTTGGTCCATTAAAAATACTCATTTGGCACCAGAGTTTTTTTAAATACCCAAGTGGCGAAGGATGGTCATAAAAAAAAATCCATTTGATAATTCGGCGCTCCAATTGGAAATAATCTCAACTTTTATATTAGATCCAAATAATTTGGGCATTACAAATGTTATTTCCGATACACTCAACTTGACGGAGTTATTATTTCATCCAAAGTGTAATTACGTACCGCCAAATACGGGCACAAATGAACGAAATGAACCCCATCACATGTACTCCTCTATGAGGCATCAACTATCACTTTGACGAGTGGAGACGCATAACCATTGTTGCTCAGTAAGAGTTGATGCGAGATTGGCGTTGGGATATCCATGTCCTGCTCGTTGGAGGACGCGATGAAGTTTATGAAGTTATTATCAGCGTCTATGAATTCTGCTGCTAGAAGGAGTAGTCTCTCGAGATTGGATGTCTTCCCTCTAAAAACGATATGGTTTCAATGTATCTAAGGTAACCACATACAGTAAATTGAAAATGGACCTTTGCTTGTTGGATCGTGTTCTTATAAATACACGAAAGTATTGAATATTCATTGACAGAGGGTTGTAGTTTGATTTGCCTCGATCAGCCACAAGTCCTAGTTGCCCCCTTCCAAATCGGCTACTCAAACTTCATTTCCAAATAGATGGTTTAGAGTATCCTCGTTATTATTACATATAGGAAATTTATCCCCAACATCAATTCCTATCTTTTGAAGATTACTGGCCACTAGTTCTGGGTTGTTTAGTAGCTTAAAGAGAAAAAGTTTTCACTTCGTAGAATTGCAAGGACCCGCAATTTTTTTCCAAAAGGATCTTCTATTGGCTGTTGCATCACATATATTGGTTTGGAATACCTTTCTTGCTAGTAGGTGATGACTTGATTTGGTTGTGGAGTCACCATGCATTTGATGTTTGAATTCGATGCCAATCATACTCCTCATGAGGGTAAAATAATGGCGCAGCCATTATTTTGTTTGCTTGTACCAACAACCATCTTATCAACTTTGCAAAGTCTCATATGATGTTATTCTACAACATTCAATGTAATTACTCACAATAGATGGCGAGTTATCATTATTGGAGTGCTTAGTTATGAAGTATTCCCTCCGTTTCACTAAAATATTTACGCCTGATTTTGTAAAGTCAAAATTTTCAAACTTTGACCATTAATATATGAAAAAGTATAATGATTTTTAAAGTAAAAATAATACTTTTGGATTCATCTTAAATAGTATTTTCAAAATATCAAATTTTTATAAATTTTCGATTTTATATAAATACAATTATTCATGATCAAAGTGTCGTCTTGAATATTGTGCAAAGTCAGGGCGTCAAGATTTTAGTGAAACGGATGGAGTAAATGTTCTAATCTCTGATCTAGTGTGTATCTAACAAATTCGTGCCACGCACATTGGATGCTGATACCCGTTTTCTGATATGACATCAAATTTTGCCTTCTTTAGTACAAAAACTAATAATAAATTATAAGTTATAGTAAAAAAAACAAAAAATGATCCGTGTTATGACAGATTCAATACGTAGATTTTACTTTGTATGGATTTTATTTTTTACTAAAATTCCTAAACAACATTGCTATAGAAGACAAGATTCTACTCTTCATTAACCTTTCTTGATCCATCCTAAAAGAATTGATCTTGTGCTTCATAATACACCACTCCATCACCAAGATTACTTTTGTTTGTCGTTATTTGCTATTGTTAAGTAGGAAAGTCCCACATTGATAAAATGAGAGTGACTTGAGATGTTTATAACCAAAGGGGTTACTCCACCCATTGCCAATTGGTTTTGGGTTGGAACCTCCTCTATGTTATGGTCACTCTCTAATGGGCTCAAATGTAGAAAATTTAACATGGTATCTGAGTAGGTTTCAATCCTATTTACATAACTCCTGTTGGCCCACGTGTTGTGAAGCCCAAAAGTGACATTTATGTGCGGCGGGGTGCCCCAATTGAGCCCACGCGCATGTGACAGCCTGTGTAGGCTTTGATGTGTCCACGCTTCAGCCCAAGATGGGTCTTTGCGTGCGGCAGGGTGTCAAGTGGGATAGTCTCACATGTATAAAATAGAAGAGGCTTGAGGTGTTTATAACTAAAGGGGTTACTCCACCCATCGCCAATTGGTTTTGGGTTGTAACCTCCTCCATGTTATGGACAATCTCTAATGGGCCCGAATGTTGAAAGTTTAACTTGGTATCAAAGCAGGTTTTAATCCTGTTTCCATGACCCCTGTTGGCCCACATGTTGTGAAGCCCAAAAGTGGCATTTATGTGCGGCGGGGTGCCCCTGTTGAGCCCACGCGCGTGTGACAGCCTGTGTAGGCTTGGATGTGTCCACGCTTCAGCCCAAGATGGGTGTTTGCGTGCGGCGGGGTGTTGAGTGGGTTGTCCCACATTGATAAAATGAGAGTGGCTTCCACCCATTGCCAATTGGTTTTAGGTTGGAACCTCCTCCATGTTATGGACACTATCTAATGGGCCCAAATGTTGAAAATTTAACAGCTATTGTTGGTTCGAGTGGTATGGATTTGTACGTGGCGACTACCGACTAGTACTTTGGAAAGAGGAAATATTTTTGTTGTTGTTAATCCTCCATGCTTATTTAGCTAGCTGAGATTCATTAGTATCCTAATATTTTTTTATTCTGAAGTCTCCCTTACCTTTTGAAAGTTTCCCTCCACTAATAACTTCAATACAAAGAAGGATGTGAGGAATCGTCTGGAAGAATAGGAGGGTGATTTGTGGGTTGTTCCCAGATACTCTAATTCCCTTTTTCTTTTCTTGTGCTTGTAGTTGTGAGAGGTGGAACAATGACTTCCAAACAGATGAGGAAGAGGTAGGTGGAAAATGGATTGCCTTGTCGATATGCTTTTATTGTGGGTGATTTGTGGGTTGTTCCCAGAGACTCTAATTCCCAAATGTTATCGCTCAATCCATCATTCACAATCGTGCCAATATGCGGTTGTGTTAGGCACCAACATTCAATTTTGTAATGTCTCCTTTTCATTCGATTGTGATGAAGATCCAGAAGTATCGAAACGTGATCTACCCAAACGACTGGGAGGTTGTGAATTCTCCCTTGTGAGACTTGTTCATCCATGAATATGATCAATAGGCTCTGTCAAGCCTTTCCAAAATTGTGCGAGGCAGGTCTTGATTGTTCCCCCACGTAAATTTGAGCCAAATGTATGGTGACTCAATCAAACCCAAACCAAGTCTCCGATTCACAAGTTTTTTCACCCTCTAATTTGTCGTGATCCTTCCAATTTGTCACTACTAACTTCAACTTGGATTGAAGTCCCCCAAGGATTTCTCTATCAAAGCTTTTAATGACTGGACAATTCGTAAGTAGTACTCCATTCATTACTCTAGTCATCCACTATTTGGCATGATAGTACAATGTTTACAATTTTTTCCAATCACAGCACCTTGATGCCTAGTTGACCAAGATATAGCTAGACCTTGCGGCCTGCGAGTTTTGCGAAGTCCACCTAATAAACGTCTTAAAACAAACAAAATTAGCACTTCATATTAAAACATGTTTCCACGGCCAAAATTAGTGGTAGCCGTGGAAGAAATCCCCGTCCACCATAAAACGACAGATGTCCATCTCCCGACTTGATGGAGTAGGACCATAAGCAAAGCTAATAAAAGAATACCGAAGGCGGGCACGCTATTACATGTAGGGAAAAAAATGAATATGAAAAAATGAACAATTGACTAAATCTTCTCTGCTGTTATTTATACATTCTATCCCTACTCTATCTTTACAGGATCTGCTGATGTACATATACCAATGTTGCTCATTGTGAGGAAATGCCNAAGAAACTAAAGCAAGATGCTACAAACAGATATTAGTTGAAATTTGACGCATTTTACCTGTGCTGTGCAAGCCCCACAAAGAACTCCTTGCACATTTTTCTCCCTTAGCATCCAAGTTAGCATGTTAGCCTCGACCCTCCAGTGAGTGGCTGCAACCACAATGCTCTAGGGCTTCACATTATGGCATTAATGCATATGGTATTAACCCTCCTGACCAAAAGCAAAACACGGTCAGGTAATTGGATCATTTATACAACAAAATTGCTGCCTCCCCCAGCAACCAGGATCATATTTCTCCGGGAAAATTTCTGCCCAAGACATGTCAATAGATGTTAGCCGTCTGCCTCTTTCCTTCTCTTACTTGCTCTCCTGCTTTGCTTGGATTTCTCCAACGAATCCAAATTAGACAGTAATTGCTGATGATCTGATTCACCACTGGGCTTCGAACTGCCAGTCCGATTTAGATCAGCTTCACTTTTCTCATAAACAATGGCATTATCTAGGGCATAAATACGCAGGGCGAGCGAAGAGAGTGTAGAGGTTTTGGCAGCTGCAGAAAGTGATGACCAATACCACCATTCATTTTTCAAATACTCGGTCTTTATCATATCCTCGAGCACAATTGTCGCCTGAACCATCTGCAAAAGAAAAGACAAAGCTGGTTATATAAAAAGACCAAGATTAACATGCCTACCAAAGAAGATATTTCCGCCAAACAAGTTGACATTTTTTCAGCCAAATGCAAGAAAGAAAAGGATTACATTTTCACTACACGGTGCAGTTACAAACATATTTCCAGTTTCTAAAGTCTAAATATAGCATCCGCTGCATCTTCATGTGATACGATACATTCTCCCCCCTTCCCCCTCCCCACCAAAAAAAAAAAAAAAGAAACCACTTTCACTTCGTCCAAAAGTCACCTCAAGTTACCACATTTTCACAAACCACCCGTAAGTGCATTCTGGTGCTAAAAAACACACCAAAGAGTTTCCGTTCCGTTCAGTAACAATAAGTTCAGTTCAGTCGCAATAAGTTCAGTTCAGTCGTAATAAGTTCAGTTCAGTCACAATAAGTTAAGTTAAATTATGTCAAGTTAAGTTAGTTAAGTTTAGCCGCAATAAGTTCAGTTCAGTTCAGTTTCAGTTCAGTCAGTTTCAGTCGAAAAGAACAGGCCCTTAGTTCATGAATATCAGATAATCCAAAACTGATATCACCAAGACATCATTTATCAACTTAACAGAACTTTCACAATTTGGTGATTTCACAACTTGAACTTCTTTTATGGTGATTAAGGACCTCCATATAAAAGTTTGACAAATTGGGGTAATGATAGTTAATAATGCTTGCTTCAACTTTAATTAGAAATTCTCTTCATAAGTGTCCAACATGGATACGTCTCCTAGTGTCGAACTCGGCAATATTTGAAAATTTTGCATGTTTTTAGCTTAAAATGAAGTGTCGAGTGTCCGTACCCATGTCCGAGTGTCGAGTATCCGACATGGGTACTTGAGGTGAAATGAAGAGTCCAGGTAACGTAGTTGAACAGTATACTCTCTCCCTGTTCAACAAACTGGCTGAAAGAAATTCCCCCATTTTTGTTCTCTTGCAAATTTCTGAAATCAATTTTTAATAATTCAAAAATCACTTCATCATAAATTCACAAAGCCTTATGTGGAACTTGAAGAACAGGGCCTATGGTAAACATGCTATAAGAGTGAAAGAGATTAGCCACGGCATTGTAACAGGGGAATGTGTAGTAATTGATGGCCTGATGCCGCTGATGGGGATAGGGAAAGGCTTAAAAGCCCAATTGAAGATAAGAAGAGCATGGAAAAGGCTTGTTTGATTCTTGAAGGAGGGCAGATGTGTGGAAACTAAATAGAAGAGTAAAACAAGGTTGAGGAGGAGAGAGAATCCCATCGAATTCGAGCCAAAACAGGGGCTTGGTGTTGCCCCCCTGTGCCTGCCTACTGTGTTTTCCATCTTTCCTCTTTTTCTCTGTGTCCTTTCTTTTTATCTTCCCTTTTCATCTTCAATGGCTCAATACAAAATAAATAATTTTTACATCTTACACTTCTACTCCTCTTTTGCTCTTTGCCAGTTAGTGGAGAAGTTTTTTTTGCCAATTTTTTTGAACAGTAGAGAGAGAGATGAGTGTTCATCTCATAACAGTGAAAAAAGGAATTTGAACACTAACACTGTCAATCCCTTCCGTGACTTTTTTCAACTCGAGGCCCTTAAATCACCAAGAAAAAAGTTCTAACCCCTAAAATCACCAAAGGATGAAAGTTCAAGTTCTAATAGTTCTGTTAAGTCTCATTGTAGCATGCACATTAATTCCAAAATTTCAAATCTCTATACATGATAATTAAAAATAGATTATGTGAGATACCAACTCAAAACTTAACCACGTTAAAAGGCAAAGGCGCAAAGCGCATAACCATATTGCATTAGTTTCACCTTCAGAGGTGAATTAGGGGTGGTATTCGATAAATAACCAAAACTAAATTCACAAGTCATGTGATTTGAAGTCCAAATATTACCTCTTGGGTTTGACAGGAATTTAACTTTTCAAACAAAAACATAAGAAACATAACTGACCTCAAATATCGTATCCGCTGCCTTGACAAAATCATGCCAAGCTCTTCTTCTCTCAGAACCAACCTTTGACGCCCTAAGAGCCTCTTCAGGCAATGCAGCTTCCATGTCAAGCAAGCTGATTTTCAGCTGTCTCAGAATTTGAGCACCTCTGCCAGCCAATGGCCTCAAAGAAGACTCTGGCACTGTACAGCATGGAACTGTCGCTACAGATGATGTAAAATTAGGATTTAAAAACTTCCCTCTTTCATCCCGAACTCCAAGTAATGACTGACCTATTTCTGAATTCTCACCTTGTTTATTTGCCGGAGATCTTCGATGGCAAATATCAGCCACAATATCAACATCACCTTTACCTGTGATCTGATCAGCATGCCCAACTTCCTTCTCAGGGATCTTGCATTGATCCCCCTCTCGAGGATGAACTACGAATGCTGGGTCACTCAAATAAGGAGAAATAGATGGAATAAATAATGGAGTGCCCTCTGATCCAATTAACCCAATTCCATGCACCAACTCTTTGATCGAATCATTTGTAACAAACTTGGAACTTATTTCTTCAAATTTAAAAGGACACAATGACTCCTCATTCTGAAATTTAATCAAACTTGACAGCTCAGATCCAGCACTTCTAGATGCTTGAACTGTATCCTTTCCCACTGCAAACTGCTGGGTTTCAGATTTTCTGAACAAGGGCTCATCATTCGGCTTTTTTTTCCTGGGTGCTGATGGAGTTGATCTGCAATTACCACTGTTATGCTTGTCAAGTTCTTCGGTAGCAAAAAAGGTTCTGTGGCAAGAGAAGCAATGGTGTCTAGAAGGCCAGATAGGTTCAAGACATTGACATCTGTACAGTTTTTCATCATTGCTTACTCTTGACCTCTTCGGCCGTTTCTTCAGATGGTCCACTTTGTCAACCTGAAATAAAGGTCCATGTCTATGCTCAAGCACAGTGGATGCTTTCATGATGAGAGGATTATCACTTTTCTCAGCAGATATCGACAACACATGTGGAGTTTGATCTTGTTTTCCAGTTTGGTGACATTCATGAAATCTCAGTTTTTGCCAATGCACAATAGAGTCTTTCAGTTCTCTTTCTTTTGGATGCGTATCTCTCAATGATTTAACAAGTTCTCTAATTTCTGTGTCAGATTCATAAGAGACCCACTGAGAGCAAGAGAGAGTAGAACACTCTTTCCCATAAACAAACGGACAAGGAGTACTCGAACCCTCAAAACGCAATTGATTATCTGATCTAAAGGGAGCAGGATTTTCAAAAACTGAACCCTCGCTCACTATGCTTGTATTTACCATCCCTTGTGTTCTAGATTGTGAGGCTATAGTACCATCAACAATGACCCAAGGATGTCCACCTGGCTGGGCTGAGATCCAATACAACCGACCTGAACAATCACTGCCTAGAAAATCCATGCGCACAGAGGACTTCAAAAGCTGTGACTCTGCACTTCCAATTGACTGTTGAAGTGAAGATAGACCTTTCTGAATAGAAGTTAAATCCAGACTGAAAGCCTGCAATTCAACTGAACTGGAACAAGGAACACTCTCAGCTGCTACAGAGTTGACAAAACCAGACGAAATAGATGCTCCTTGCATATCTTCAGATTTGCAAACAGCAGAGACATCAAGCCCAACATGCTCATGCACTTTATCCAGGCAAGAAGATTCAAAACCTGTACCACCAGCTTCACGTGGCAGAGGATTCGACACAGAAGACTCTTGCACTGAAGTAGTTTTAAGGCGTTTAGACAACCTCTCATGGTGATCATTATTTTCAAAAGAGGCATTATCTTCATTTGCAACCTTAACAATATCTTCCATTTGGCACTCCAAATCTAGAGACTGCTTAACCTCACTATTCCGGGATACATTCTTCTTCAAGTGGTTCACATTTTGGCTCCCATTCTGATTATTGGAATGTAAAGCATCTATGATACCTTTTTCCAGGGAAACATTATCAGGGACAGAAGTAATTTGGTCAGATCTATCAGTTACAGAAGGCTGAAGCCCTGTGCAAATGTTCTGGCTAGCCAACGTATCAATATGCCCCTCCTTGTTAGCATCTCCAGCCATACTTGGGATATTCAGACCAAGTTTTGCAGCTTTAGCAGCCAGTAGATCTTCCCGTAGCTTGAGATTTTTCCACTCTGAATACAGCAACCGCAACTTCTGCTGCACATCTGCAGAGATCTCAAAACATTGCTCTAGATGTTGACGGATGAGAATTGAGTTCAGCACCTCATCACACATAAACTTAAGGAGCAAAATTCTCTGCACAAAATATCAGAATAAACATCAGAAAATTAATTCTGATTAGCAGTTTCACTAGAGAGAGTATCATTCAAAGGACATTTTCAGAGAACAAGTCCACAAAGAGTCAGTTTAACCTATGTTACTTGGATTCGGCTGGAAGTATCTAACATGGATACGTGTTCAAGTGTCTCAGACTCGGCAATATTTGAAAATTTTGCATGTCTTTAGCCTAAAATGAAGTGTTTAGTGTCCGTACCCTTGTCCAAGTGTCGAGTGTTCGACACGGGTACTTGAGGTGAAATGCAGAGTCTGGATAACATAGAGTTTAACGTTCAAAGGCTACCAACAGCTATCTGCAGCATATAAACAAACATAGTTTCTACTGTCCATAACCAGTTGGGTGTCACAAGAATTTTCCTCAACAGAATCGAGTCGCCAGCAACAGGAGAAACGCAGAAAGGCCAAGGGGGGTGGTGATGGCGATGTGATTAATTTTTGCCCTTTTCTTCATCAGTAAGAAACCATTCTTGATTTTTTGCTAGAGGGTGAAACTACAAAGGTTTTACATGGATTTGAGCCTTTTTCTTCTCTTGGAGGGCAAGCCATTCAACCACACTATGGCTATGTTCGGCAATACTAGCTGATAAGGTGCTAATAAGGTAATATTAGGTCAAGAAATAGCTCAAAGTTGTTATAAATTAGTAAGAAACTAGCTGCAAAGCTACCTTGAGGTGAAAAGCTTGATAGGATAGCTTCTCAAAACTAGCTAAAAAAAGTTTAAATAGAGAACTAAAAGGTGAAAATAGTTAGATAAACTGTTTGGTTGCTAAGAGAATAAAGAACTAGTTGATAGGTGAAGAGGTGGCTGGAGCTGAAAGGTATTGATTTTTGCCAAACACACCTATGACCGCACCCTTAGACTACCCTTAGTGGACATCTCAGTTTCCACACCATGGGATGATAACTGTCACAATAGAGACATGCCAAGGAAGATACCTCTAAAACCGCTTCAACAAAAAGCAAATACTCATGCTGATAAAATCTTCATGCAATTTCCTTTCAATGAATTATGGAGACAAGTTACCAAAAGATACTCAGAGAAAATGTATGAAAAGATTTCATAATTCTTGAAAGGAAGACTATAAGCTAGCCCAAAGATACCTTTGGCCAAGCATGTGTTGTGCAAGGCCACCACATCAATGGCTCCAAACCCCTCCAGCAGTACCTTTTCCTCCCATCATTACTCATATATTCATGTTCAACCTGTTTAATCCCAAGGCTGTCACTGGTGCCCTTCGTCATCATCTTGTTACCAAATCACCCGAAATGAGCATATAACCCCCACCCCAACTCCATTTTTTTTTTTTTTTAAAAAAAAAAGGGAAAAATCACTAGAAGGTATAGTTGGATATTTTGACAGGAACCCCCATTATAAAATGGACTTTTTGGAAAAAACCGCCTTATAACATTTTTATTGTGGGGAACCCCCTTATAAAAACAAAAGGTCATGACGAACACATCTTAAGTCAATTTTCGGCTAGTTTAAATAGGATTTTGACCGTTTTGCCCTTAGCCTTTAAGCATATATTTGCTTAAAATATACATGTGCTTAAAGGATGAGGGTTAAGTCAGTCAAAACTTCATTTAAATTGGCCGAAAAATAACTTAAGGTGTGTTCGGCATGGGCTTTTGTTTCTCTTAAGGGGGTTTTTTTTTCCCAAAATGTCCATTTTATAAGGGGTTCCCCACAAAAAATCCTTAAAACTAACACATTTTTTCCTTAAAACTGTAGTCGTTTTATTTTTTTTTGTTAAATATAGATTAGAACACACACTCCACGTTTCTGTCCTCCCCACTTTCTTTGGGAATTTCAGACAAAATACTGAACCCCCAGTGCAGGGGCCCCAAACTCCTGCAAGCATCTTTTCCCCCTCATTACACAATAAATTCAGGTTCAAACCAGTTATCCCCAAGGCTGTCACTTGTGCCACTCCTCATCATCTCATTTGTTCTGTTTCCCATTTGTTTTAACATGAAATTGTCTCATTTTTAACCAATTCACTGTCTACCCACACTCCCCTCCATAACAAAATGTAAAAAGAACAAAGAAAAAATCACTAGATATTGTAAGGGCTAACACCTTTCTCCTTAAAAGTGTGGCTTTCTTAATATATAGATTAGAACACACTCCAAGTTTCTGGTTTTCCCACTTTCTTTTGGATTTTCAGACAATAAGAGCTTCCAATGCGACATTTCGTTTGTGTACTTCAGGGTATCACATGGACAAATCATAAACCGATTTAAAAATTAGTTCATGCACAACTAATGGTCTAGGAGGACTTGCATGGAGGCGAGACCACACAATGTCTCAAGAACCCATATATGATAAAAAGTATGGTAGGAACTTACAGGAAAGAAAGTTCATTGATCTCGCATGAATATATTTTCTAGCAAATGTTTCTTCAGCAACATTTAGAAGGTTCAATAGGACACGCGCATGCGCACACACACACACATGCTGCTTTAGAATAAAAGACTTATGGAGAAAAATGTAATTCAAATGAAAATAATCAGTATTATTATCCACATATATTATTAACAACATTCTTTATGCATAGGAACAAAATGTATCCTCAATAGATTATCTGGTCTATTTCTGTTTTGATAAATCTCATTCATATCTTCCCAAATTGATGAACTATTTAAATTGATAAGGGGTAAACGTCAAAGTATTCTGAAGGATATTGACCTTATTGTCAAAATATCTACCATATCACGCTAAATCACTTGTTACCAATATTCACAATATCTTATCCACGAACTGACTTAGATGGGATTTTGCAAGTCTAACAACAATTTATACATTAACTTCTAATATCAGAAGTGTTTAAAATAGGTAAGGTGATTTAAAAACTTCAGTTTGAATATGATGTGTCTTAGTGGGACGGGGGAGTTATATTATGCTTACGAGTAAGAAAAAACATGTAGGAAAGCAATAACTTTTTAACTTTTTTGACAAGATTTTTAACAAAATCATCATTTTAGTTTTCATAAGAAACAAAAGAACTAACGACATTAGATAGAGGCGCCCAAGTGAAAATAAATTTATATGTTAATAGCGCTTAATTGGGAATATTTCAGAACACATGCCACCTAAAGAATATCACACCAAACCTGAAAACACCCAAAATGGAATTTTTCCTTTACTTCATGTTAGCATGGGTAGTTGGGTACTTCACTATCTTAGGTATCTAAAGATTTATATCTTTATAATGCTACTAAAGCTTACGTAGCAAGGCGTAAAATTCAAGAAGGAAAAGGACTAACAAACATTCTCAATGTCATGGATAATCTATACTAGAGTTCAAAATGATTTAAAGAATTTTAAAATCTTTGGTCCCTTTTAATGCCATTTTCTCTAATCACATCCTATTGGAATCCAACACTTTTACCTTCGCTACCTTACTTCTTTTTTAAATAAAACACATCTCATTGCCCTCAATGTAAACTTAAAAGATCCAAAAAAGTTATTTAAAAACAAAAAGTCAATAGCCTCAACTATCATATTTGATATCTAAAGGAAAGAGGTCTATTAGGATCTAAACTATTAAAAAAAAAAAATTACAGGACTCCAACTATTTTAAAATGGTTTCAGGATCTCAGGTAAGGGTTTGTTTTTCTGTTAAAGGGGTATGAGCTCCCATATTGACAACAAAAAACAATTAAAAGAAATTAGTAAAGAAAAGCTCCAATAAAATTCTTCCCTCTTGTCTTTCACCCCCTTTCAGCTCTGCCTTCTTCTCTCTACTCCTTTTTGTGATCAAATGACATTTGCCAATCTCTCTTCCCTCAACCTTGTTCCATCTCCCTTACCCCATACAATTTCAAAATCTCTGAGAAAGTGGAGCCACTGCTTGAAAACGAGGGAGACAGAGGAGGCAAGGAAGACATCACGGAGAAAATAGGGAGAGAGACTTAAGGAGAGGCTCGTCATGTCACTGTGATGGAATGTTCTCTCTCTCTCTCCCAATTTCTACACTATTTGGCTCCAGACATCCAAGGCTAAAGCTTGACCTCATAATTACTCTAATACTTGCAGTGAATTAATTGTTTTGCGAAGGAAATTTTGGGGAATCAGTAATCAAACATAATTTATTGTCTTGGAACTTGAAAGTACAGAAATTAACTAATTTTGCAGGTTTGGTCAACCAATCAGCAATTGAAGTAGCTTCGTATTTAGCCGCCAATGTTGTGCAATAGCAGACAGATATGGTAACAACAGCGAAATTAACAACTTACCAAATTTGCTGTTCTTTCTTTTGGGAAAATTTGATTTTGGTGGCTACAGTGGAGATGACAATTCTGTGGCTATGACGGAGAGAAAAAGCCACACGATGGTTGTAGAGAGAGAAAAAGGACATAGATGAAAAGGAAGGAGGAGACAGGCAAGATAATTGAATCTTTTTAATGATTTTTGCTTCTTTATTTGCTGCTAAACTCCAAGTTAGCCTCCCAAATGGAAAAACAAACTACCCCTGATGTGAGGTCATGAAACACACAACAATTAATTTTGGTATTAAAACCAACTTGTTTCAGTAGTTTGGGTCACATATAGGTGTTCAACTCGAAGGAAAAATATAGTTCTTTTACTTAGGCCCCTTTCAAGGTGGTTGCAAGTTTCAAGTTTTTAGTTTTCAAATTACATTTCAAAACCAAAACGCGTTTGGCAAATCTGAGTTGAGTTGCGAATTTTTGATGAATTTGAAAACTCAACACCTGATTTTGAAAACCAAAAAAAATGGTTTTGTAAATTGGTTTCCAGTTGTAAAAAGCATTTTGCGCTCAACACAAAATTCCCGACCCTCTGCTGCAACATTGCCCACCCAGCCACACTCTCTCTCTCCTCTTAATGTCTTGGACATTCTCTCTCTCCTCTTTCTAGTACCCATATGCTCTGTCTCTTCCTCCCTCTCTCTCTCCTCTTTCTCTCTCCTCTCAATCTCCTTTTTGTCTTCTTTCTTTCTTTCTCTCTCATCCGATCTGTTTGAGGAACTAGATGTTGTCAAAATTTGTAATACACAATCAAAAACTCAAATCTCAAAACTAAAACTGGTTTTTGTTTTATAAAATTTGGAAACTTAAAACTAACAACCTACCCGAAGGGGGCCTTAGTTAGCAGAAAATTTGGGGTTATCACACCGCAATATAAAGCTAACTTGATTCTCGGTACCAATCAGGATCTAAGAAAAAGCCCCAGTTTTTAGGATATGGAACTGCACCACCACTTTAACAAACTTAATTGGTGGACACTAGACAACATACCAACACCAAGTCACAATGACCACACGATTTTGTGACAAGTGACAACAAATAAAAAACTACTACTTACAGCAAAGCCATAATAACTCCCTAGTCATTCATGTGATACAGGCAACTTTATCATAAACACAGCTGCATCGATTATCATCCTACATGCGACTTTGCTGTTGGTTGGGGGGGGGGGGGGATAAGCTATCACAATATGAAACGTGAGAGTGGATGGAATAAAGATCTGTTAACATACCTCCTCTACACTAAATTCCCAATACTCCTTCTGTTCCAATACAGCAGCTAATTGTCCAAGTTCGTCCAAGTAAGAACGGATCCCCTCCCCATGGCGCTTTCTTCGATGTCGTTGGCCAACAAATGGAGCAACTTTGGGAGTACTTTTCAACTTACTTACCCCAGAAAGACACGACGGACAATACCAGTTCCCTTCTGGAATTCTAGCAAGAGGTGGATCCAAGCAGTAAGTATGATATTCTGCATCACAAGTGTCACACAAAAGAACACTATCATCATCTTTATCAACGCCGCAGACTTTGCAGACACCCTCATCCCATGGAGCTTTAGGAATCTTGCTCGTAGAGGCAAGAATGTCCTCAATCTCCTTCTTTGCTTCGGTGCTTATTTCTCCCAATCCAGTGTACTCCTCAAGTTTCCGAATAAGATCAACAACCTGCAACAGAGACCTCAATCTCAAGCCTATAACAAAATAGAGATGGGAAACAGAGTATAAGCAACCACAAGTCGCAAACCTCTTCTTCGTAAAGTGACTCAAAATTCCGGGACAACGTTTCAGCCAACTCGACTAAATCTGGCTGCTCTGCATGAGCAGTCCGTATATTTTTCCACAACTGCCACATAATTAATACCATTAGCAAAGAACACAGCAAATAAATTTGCTTACCTGCCTTCTTAGAATATTAGCTATAAGAAATGATCCTAAACAATTTCACCAGATAAAATAAAGAATGCTTTCAATACCATAAAAGAAAGATCATACTAGTGGAACCCCCAAAGAAAGCAAAGCTCATTCTAACTTCAGCTCACTCAACAAGTCTCAAAAGAATCAAATACTGAGCTGGTAGGACAAATTCGTAAATAACTCCAATCAAAGAACACCACTTAGATCCTCTACCACTATTGCATCAACCAAACACATATTACCCTAAAGTCCAAATTACAACAACCCATCTCACTTACGATTTAAAGAGACCGCGGAAAAAATTTCAAGAGAGAAGAATATACAGCAAGGAGAAGCCATCCTCAAGCTCAAGAAAAGTAACAAAAAATTTAAGCAATAAAGCCTTCCAGTTCTAATGAGTATCCAAAAAAGAGTAACTTGAAGACAACTTTTAGGAACAACCTAAACACAAGTGACTCCTAATAGGTAACTCGACTCTAGATCAACCCTGAAGGAGTACTTATTATTAAAAATTTAAGGAATACCCTCCAACCACAAACACCACACCACGTATGGCACCAATATCGCTACAGAATTTTGCTTCTTACTCCTATGGTAAGNAAACAAAAAAGCTGAGGTAAATAAAGACAACTCAAAATGCCCAAGAAAAGAGAATGTTGATGACAATGATCATTTCAAGACCCATTAAAACATAATACACCACAATCAGATACCTAAAATATGTAGCTTCCAATACGAGCACAAAAGTTAGCCTTTATTACTCCCCCCACCATCATAAAACTTGTTAAATTTTGTAAATATTGACAATTACTGTGAAATTTATTATCCATCTATTTTGTGGACTAGTTACAAAGAAAGTTAAACAACAATTAAGAGATCCACACAAAAGATAAGTAGCAAGTTCTATAGCACATAGAAGTACTCAGAACATCCACTGCCGTACAAGATATATGCAAAGCTAGAGAAAAACCAACAATACACCTTCCGGATTCTCTGCACGGTCATGATTCATGAAAAATGACCCATAATTATGAAAGATATAAATGAAAATAGTTTACCTTATGAATTTAAAACCATGAAAACCATTTGGACTATCCAAAAAAGGAATAACAAGCCAAGATTGGGACGGAGGAATGACTATTTTAGGTGAGTGTTGCGATAGAGGGTTACCTCGCGCACATCCTCAAGAAAGGTTTCATGTGATCCACCATAGGCTCCAACAGCCAGCCTCAAATCAATTGTCCTAAAATCTAGAGGGCGAGACACCATTGCAGGGGATCCAAGAAGTCCCTCATCATCATTCTCAGAAGAATTCAACAAATTTCTTCCAAGCAAATTACAGAAGATTTTCTCTTCATCAGCAGAAGCAGCACGGCGTAAAAGAATGCGGCATTTCTTCGTAATGATATCAGGTATTGCAACAACAGTCTTCTTCTTTTTTCTTTCTATACGAGTTTTCTGTTGCAAACCTTCACTGGCTACTTCTGTTAGCACTGACAGGACAGCTTTCTGCATTAAATTAACAAGAACCACAAAAAAATATATTATATAAGATAAAAGGGTCAACATAATAAGCAAGCGACACAACCAGCAAAACTGTAAAAGAGCTAATATTTAATACAATACCTTAACAAGTGATGTCTACCTCACTACTCACAAAAGCAAGAAAGATAGCAGAATTAAATCAGGTATAAAACATCAAACAATCAATAACAGAAACATTGTCATAAAAGTGCTATGCATTATACTAAAAATGACTAAGAACCTAAAGCAGAAATATACTCAGCTAACACTTTGCACATTCATGTCCACTCCTTTCTGAGTACAATCACACATTTTTGTGACACCATACTTAATAATGCTTTGCTCATCCACATGGCAGGTATACAAGGCCGCAGCATGTGACGCTCTTTTATAGTACATAACTTATTTGTTGAAACATCAGATAAGATTTCCACTGATAGATTTCATTGACTTCTATCAAGATCAAGCAGACAAATTTTGAAAGGAATCTGACTTCATTTGGCACATGTATGAGTACTAAGTTTTATAACGCCAAGAAAG
This sequence comes from Mesembryanthemum crystallinum, assembly GCA_030267885.1. Taxonomy (NCBI): domain Eukaryota; kingdom Viridiplantae; phylum Streptophyta; class Magnoliopsida; order Caryophyllales; family Aizoaceae; genus Mesembryanthemum; species Mesembryanthemum crystallinum. The sequence goes on from BSSO01001079.1 coordinate 17,737, forward strand.
TGTGTAAATTTTCTCATTTTCAGGCTTTCATAATCACGACAATTTATCTCAACCAAGAAAGGCAAGCCAACATGAAAGGTCACCAATAGGCCTATGCTTACAAGTTACAAATAGATCTAAGCAAAACAGTTAACTTTCCAATTCCAAGATTGTGATAAGAAAATATTTTACCACTAAGCAACTACCTTCCTTGGCGAAGGAAATCAAATAAACAGCTTCCTCTGGCAAACAAAATCAAATAAAGAACTTCCTACAGTAATTGAAATCAGAAAAATGCTTCCTCTGGCAAAGGAAAGCTAGTGGCACAACGAAACGCATCAGAAGAACATGGACTTTGAAAGTGAAACCACATAAATAGCCTTCTCCAGCACAGAAAGCTTGTGCACAGTGAAGATAGCTCAGTAACAGATGGGTGCTACATGGGAACTGTCAACTTTTTTGAAGTGATGTCTGCTTGATCTTGTAGAGTACTCCCATCCTCACACACAAAACCCCAATTTACAAAAGAAACGGAATTACTATATCTATCTACTAACTGAATACAGTATGTGTCAGGTAAAATATCCTCCCACAATGGAGACAAAAGCACACACATCCTCCCATACATGGTGGAAAAAGTGCCCAGGCCTTGTCTTATTACCAGAGAGAAGAACAAAAAACACAACTGACAAAAATATCCTAGTAACAGAAAGCATGACACCCATATTTCAGAGATATGGTGATGATAAAGCTAAAGCTATACTACCTTGGTAGGTCCAGAAGCATTGCCCTTGTACACCTCCTTGCTAATTGAATGCTCCAGTATCTTTCTTGCCCAATCGGGTGGATCCTTCTCCAGAGCTTCATAGACACACTTTCGGATTCTTGTTCCTACATTGGTAGGCAACTTCCTCACAGGTTCTAGAGCTTGAGCCCACTCTGGAATGTTACCATCGGTGAGTGCGGTTCTTCCCGATGCATCAACTGGTTCAGGATCATCATCTTCTATGACCAAAATATTATTTTCACTGCTCGCAGAACCATAAATTCGCTTTGTGGCTTCTGCAAGAAGCTGATAATCAAAAATGTTAAATTGATATATCGAGTAAATTCTATCTCACTGGTTAAAAAGTTGATAAAAGAACAAAAAAGAAAACAGAAAACATCACCATCATGAAAAACTTTGAGGAAATAAAGCATAAGTGAAATAATGTCAAGCACAGAGGGAGACTCTGAAGAATATCACTATAATTCCAAGTCCCCTATGACCTATCCATTATCAATTTCCACATTTTGAGTCCAAACAGCATCTATATGACCCATACAGTATCTATCAAGGATAATATCATTCCCTGGACTTGATCTAACAAAATAACATTCACTTCAAACAAGACAAGCAACACAAAGTAGTTCAACTGAACTACAATCAGCACAATATCATTTATTGTAAAAGGCCAAGTGCCATCATCTTCACAAACAAATGCAGAATTCATGTCAAATGCAGGCTCAAAATGGAACCTCAAGGTAGTTTTAGTTATTTATTGTACCTCACTAATCATTAGCTATTTCTTTTAGGGGAGGGCAAGTGATTTTCCACAATCTCTTTGTGAGAGGCTTTTTGGCATTACAAGAGAGTGTTTCATTTGTCCTCCCACCCTTACTCAGCACTTGTTGATCTGGTATGTAGGATTTGGAGGGGGTAAGCATATTAAGTTGTTGTGGCGGTGTGCTATTTGCCACTTCTATGGTGCCTTTGGCTGGAATGTAAGTCTCGAGCTTTCTTCGGGGCTTTCAAGCCACTTGCTTTTGTGGGGGATCAGGTGGTCTACTTGTCTTCTCTTAGGATCAAAGCTCCAGGGGCTTTAAGGGGATGATCCTTACTGACATTCAGCGGCATTGGGGTGATTTGTTATTAGCGATTGTTTTTGTACCTTAAGGACTCCTTGACCTCTGTATCTTGTAATTATCTTCATTTTAGTTTTGATTAAAACTTTTTCTTATAAAAAAACAAAACTAAAGAAACAAAACAAAACAAAAACTAATCATTAGCTATTTCTTCGGGTTATCACATATAATTATTCATTTTTATCGTGGCATCTCTAATGTGAGATTTATGAGATATAACCCTTATAAATAAACCCAACTCTCATTGTGATGGACCCATAAACCTTCCAATATCGGTAAACTGCTTCATTCTCATGAACACGCTTTATGAACCTCCCATCGAGACGGTGAACTCCATTTCATCAAGCTTTGAAGAGGTCTTTATGATAAAGTTATAAACCTTGAAAAAAGAAAGTGACGATGTGGCAACGATATAAACGTTTCAGAGGCGCCCTTAGTATGATGTTTAAGACTAAAATTATAACCATCATAAGATTGATATATTACTCCCTCCGAAACAAAGCTTATAAACATAGAGTTCCATGGACATTCTTTTACACAATTGGAAATAGTTGAATTCAATTTAGAGAAGTTTACCTTTAATTTTAAGTGATCTTCCATCATCTATGGAATGCGTTGTTCGAACTCACGTATGTGAAAGGAATAACGTAATGTAAACCTCATGTCTGGTTGGTACTTTGGTCCTCAACCTGATAGCCCTAAATAACAAGATCCTCCAATAGGTAAGACAACCTCAATCTCAACCTTAGGTTCAACATTTCATCCCCTTCCCCACCCCTACCTACCCACCATTGTCAATCTACCATTGCCCCATCATCTTAACCCAAATTAGGAATGTAAATGGTGCAGGTTTGGTGAGGACACCCTTGCTCCATAACCGCCTCAGTTATGAAATTCACTCACCAAAACTGCACCTACCTTGTCAGGTTTTAGACATATACAATGACCGCTCCTGCTCCCTGATTTAAATCAGAAAACTGATTTCCACAATTGGAAGTTTGGAACACGTTCAAGTTAATATCAATTGTATTAGCATCCAAATTGTTTATATTATTATTTTAATCAGCATTCAAATTGTATTGCTTGCTTGAAGAGTCAACCCTTGCATAAAATGGCTTATATAGTAGATTGATGGGGCTTGGTCATAATTACTGATATATAAAAATTTAGGTTGGCTAGGAAAATAAATAAAAATAATAATTAGATCCAGGAACAAAGTGAGATCGCGAATTAAGAGAGAGACAGCTGCAGCCAAGGATGGCAGAAAAAGAGGGAGAGGAAGTAGGTGGAGGCGATGATGGGGAAGGGAGGAGAGAGAGAGAGAGAGGGTAAGGATATGTTTGACAAAAAAAAGAAAAATAGATCTTGGCTGTTTTGATAAGTTCAGATCCGAACAAAAGTATATTGCTCGGAGTCTATGCCTTTTCAGTGTCATTGCAGGTATGTACTAACTCAAGGATATCAATCAAGATAGAATTGTATATTGATCCTATCACTTATCATTGCAAGTACATACCAACAATTGTGAACCATTGATATCACCAAAACCCGTCAGACCACCCATATTCATTCGCCTTTCCTAATTGTCCACCACTACCTGCTGCCTCCTCACAATCTTATCCCCGAAACAATTGATCTCTCATATCAAAAAAATTAAGTCGTTCAGGCTGCAACGTCTTATATTCATAAGAAAAAGGATCCCAACAAAACTGAAGCTTCAGGTTGCCAAGAACTCCATGGTTGAAGATATAGTTTCAAGTAGCATAATGGAATATTTGCAGGAAACCATCTAATATATCGGTAACTTTGTTATATACCACCTAATATAAAAAAATCAAAAAGCAAAAATCAAAGAACCACCTTTTATCGCATTTTTTTTTTTTTTTTGTGCGTAGGATCACCAAGTCGACCCAAAATAACCGATTCATTCTTACATTATTAATTTCTTAGTCTTAATTGACTTTTTTCTGTTTATAAATAATTTTTCTTTGTAAGAGAAAACTCCCCCACCATTCCTCCTCCTTCCCTTCCCCTCTCTCACTCCTCCCCATCCGCCACCATAACCGCCCGTCCATACAGGACCACTGCAATCCTCTTCCCTTTCTTCTCCTTCCCTTACCCTTTCTCTTGCCTCCCCTAGTCCCCTTCCCTGCAAGCCCAAGAATCCATGTGTCCAACTATATCCAAATAACATGGGAAGAAAAAACTGAAACCAATTGCTCAGCTGCAAAATATAAAGCAAAAGGGAGAGACCACCCCTCATAGGATGAATGACACATGATCCCAAGAAGACAGGGCTTCTCAAGGCTATAATTTGTCCTGGACATGAAGAGACAAGAGAGAAGTAAAGATAGGGAGAGCATCCGAAGGCTTAATCTAGCGGTCAGAGCCCAGAGATGAAAATAACGATGTCAACAACAGAAGAGAGAGAATGACATTGAGAGGCTGCAGCAGGTATCTCTTTGAAGGACATCTGATCCTCAGTTCCAGACTCACGAACCTCCTTAGCCCAATTGGCTCGTCCTGCAGAACTATTGATGGAGCTATTCCCAAGCTCAAAAGAACAACAATTGCATTTTATCAAGTTGACGGGTGGAGGGTCAAGGATAAATCAAATGGGAATGTGAAGCACACACCAGCGAACCATATACTCGCATTGAGATTAAAGAGTTTAAAGCCTAGTCAAAAAATCACCAGAGTGGATCTAGAATTAGGAGTGGCATGGGAAGTATTTCATCACTGCCCACCAACGCTTATGAAGCTTGTAATCTCAATAAATTCAAAGATTTTGAAGTGATCCCACATATGTTAATCGAGTTGCAGCGCAGTAGAGTGGTGAAGAAAGGGGAAAAGAGAAAAGGAGAAAGAGTAACTGGGTAAGGGGTTAAAAGTGGGGACAAAAATGTCAATTCACAGGCTAAAACAAACAGAGTTGGGGGAATCTGTCAAAAGGTACTACAAGACAAAAAAAAAAAGGGTGAACTAAGGTAGTTTTTGACAAATAAAATTTAATTAGGTAGTTTCCAACAAAAAGTGAACTAAGGTAGTTTTTGACAAAAAATTCATAAAAAGTAAAGCTATAAACACAGCACTATAACCGTCAAAAAACTTACCAGTGCATCAGCTTCAATTCCTGCCACACCAACCAATGCACCACAAAGGACACCACCATCGCCCTGTAAACAGCGAAAGACCTTGCCACATTCACGGACACCGGTTTCTATAGAATCAAGATTACCATCCATGGACGTCAAAGCTAAGATATATCTCCGAGCTAATTCCGGCCAGGTCAATTCATTAATGGGAAGCAGATTGAGTTTTGGTCTTATGGCAAGAATAGAGCTGTCGACATCTCTCTTCCTACCCCGTCTCGACTTTGACTCTCCGTCTATGCTGGGATCCACCACAGCTGCCACCTTTATCTGCAGCTCACTTACAAGCACATCAAGTAATGAGATGTGTGCCCTCCGCAATGACACGCAAGCACATTTACTGTAAGTAGACAGTGCAAGTCTGGCATGAGCCTCGTCCCTCGTAGCTGCCGTTTCTACCTCTATGAATCTGTTCTCCTCAGGTAGATCAATTTCACTGCTTGACGAAGAAGTTTGTTCACTCAAAACACTAGATCCATTAGCAGATATAACTTCACCACCTAGAGAGTCGTTTACACAAGATCCATGCTGAAACAAGCTCTCAAACCATGGACGAATGAGTTCTGCCTCAAAATCATCAAATTCCAGAGGCTCCAAACTCAGGACCTCATGGAAACGGCATAGTAATTCCCAGATCTATATGAATCAAAAGTGTAAAACTGTGTAAAGAACGCAGACTTGCAAAAGAATAACCAAACAAATAATTCCAAGAAATCAATAATATTCTTCAAAAAACTGTCGATATACCTGAAGGACATCTCCAACAAGATGTGGGGGAAGCTTCATGCCCAAATTCTTCCCAGGGGGTCGATGATGACTAGTGCTAGCAGGCTCCTTGTCGGCCTTGTATTCTCTGTATAAGCCATCTAATACAGTATCTTGTTGACATTGCTCTAAGCTTTTACCATTGATAAGAAAGAGCCCATTTCCTACCAATGGTGATCTTGAATAACCATTTCTCCTTTTCAAAGATTCATATAGTGAACACCTATGGGCTTCAGGACATTGTTCTATAAGTTCCTGCACAAATTCCGTATCCAATCCAAACCTATCTAGGTTCATCCAAGTCTTCAGAGCTTCAACAGCTGAATCAAGTTCATCGTCACTTTTTACAACGGATGGGACCTTTAAGGAGCCCAACAAACTGCAAAATTTATCCAGTGAGGAAAACATTTCTTTGTTATTCTCATTCATGATATCATAAAAAGATGACGTTCCGTCTTTTACATGCTTGCAGAAGAAATTCAGAGATCCTGTCTGCTTGTATATTTGGTGGCAAGCATCAGCAACTTTTTGAGATAAACTGCTCCAAACCAAGGATGATGAGCGGCCATCCACTGAAAATTCACCAATCTTCTCCCCAACAGAAGAATTATGAACTAAGAAATCTTGTGACCTTTCAGAAGAAGTGTGGCCTTCAGCGTGTGAGTGGCTTGCCTTCTGACCATCAACCTCATTAGGACTACTTAGAAGCCACGATAGAGTATCACCATCCACCGGAAAGCAAGGATCAGAAAAAAACATCTCAACACAGGATTCTTCATCTGAGGCGGTCCCTTTTTCTCTTTCTTCTTTAGTTGCAGAATCTAATTGGAAACAGCTTCGCCTATGCAAGATAGTAGATCCATAAGGAATAGGGAGTGTCGAGCATGAAAACCTCCTGACCTTGAAAACAGGTCCAGTATCACCACCATCCAAGACATCACACAGAAACAGGGAACCAGTAGTTTTATCATGCCAACATGACCTATAACCCACAGGCCAAATCTGACTGGTATCATGATATGACGCTCTTGCATCAACCTTCCCCAAGGAAAGAATGAAAAAATCTTCATACTGAAGGGGGAGTCCTTCCTGAAATAAACAAGCAGAAAAGGAAAAGGAGGACAAGATAAGATGTAATGTATACCATGTATACTGACCATATCACCAAAGCCATGATTAAGCAGAATGAAATATTTGCAGCACAATCAACACAGGCACACTTACATGAAACTGATGAAAGTCATTGGTGCTATTTTCTTCTTGTACAGCTTCTGCAACTTCTAATCTTTTTCCACGCTTACCTATAGAAAACTGCTCAGTCTGCACACTGGACGAGAAACCATTACTAAAGCCACTCCTCAAATTGTCCCTATTCTCAGTGAAACCATTCACTACTGGAAGCCTTGCCAGCTTCCTTCTTTTTGATAGATGTAACCCATTCTGACGTAAAGCAGCACCATCATCATTCCTTGTTTCAGGCTCCACTGGATTTCCATTGGATGCCAACCCAAGATAGAAGGCAACATCTGACATGGTTTCAAATATCTTCCCGTCAGGAGCACAATAGACTGCATAAGATTCACAACCGTTCTTGGATTGTTTAAACTCTACACGCCAACCTTCTTCCAGGATGCCATGCCTTTCAGAAACGAATTCTCTAAGAGACTGCAAAACGTCACTGGGGTTCCAAGGTGGTAATCTAAAAGTTGTATTATTACTCCTAATTCTTCCTAGCTGAGAACTATATGTTATTTCCTCAAAGCTTCTACCTGTAGAGCGTCTATGATGTACAATGTCTTGAAAATCCAATCTCACCTTATGTGTCACTATTGCAGGTGCTTTATGTAAGCTCAATCCATTACCCGAATAGATGAAGCTCGAATATGATAACGGCCCATCAGATGTATAGCCACCGAAATTATTATCACCCAAGGAGAGCTTTCTAGCAAGAAAGAAAGTAAGAACAATGAATACTAGACAATTAATAATTCCATACAATGAACTAATCATCAAAGACAGCTAAACTATTCAGCAAATACCATAACAAGCGTACTAGAAAGCTTAAGTGAACACCAAGCATTTCCGCCACCCAACCCCTCTTACAAAAAGAAAACAGCTACAATGGAGAGTATGCTGGAAATGATAAAATGCCAACAACATCCCACTATCAGATATACTAAAAGATCTATGAGCTATAGCTAGTCCCTCTGCAAACATAACCTGTTAACAAAATGGGTTGAATCATGGAATAAAGGGAAAGTATTAAGGGGTCTAATTGCACTCTGCAGGTCATATAGCTCCTTAAAGAACCAACGTTTAATAAAACCGAGTGGAACATTATATACTTAACTCATTCCATAAAGGAAAATTGGTTTTAAATAATCCAAACTATCTCCGTGTTGCAGAAAATAATCCGAACTTCACTATTTGCGCGTAATAATCTGAACTATCACTACTATCACTTTGGTTGCAATTGGTGCACCAGCCTTGACGATGTCATCCTTTTTGTATCAAATTTCTCATGAAAAATGAAATTGGTAACATTAATTCAATCGATTATCC
>BSSO01001080.1:0-26097 GCA_030267885.1 Mesembryanthemum crystallinum
TTTTTTTTATATAAATTATTAATGGTCAAGAGAAGACAATTCAATTAGAACTGAGCGAGTATTATCAAGTCAAATGGACAAGTGAATATGAATTTTTGCCTAATAACTTCTGAAAACCGTTGTATACATAATTTAAATTGACCACTTAGAATCCACAACCTTAACACTATTTTCATCACTTAATTGTCATCCGTGCATGGCACGGGGGTTAAAACTAGTTATTATACGAAACACATGAATAATAAGGGTTTGTAGATTAGAACTATATCCACTTATTGAAATTAGGCTAAGCGGTGATCTCATTGATACTAGTCTCATAAGAGACAACTTGAAAATCTTGTAATTTCAAATACAATTTGCGTGTGATGTAAGTAAATCCCATTGTTTGCTCATAAAACTTGTCTAGTCACTTTGTACCTCGTTTAAGCATTTAGCTCTTAGTACTCACCTACAAATGCACACATACTTGGGATAAAAATGAGACAAAAAGTATTGATGCTAGCTTTAAACCTACACATAACATTCTAAACACATCAACAAGTGAGTTTTTAATTTTAAGAAGATACATAAAATGATAAGAACATCCCACAACAAAGTTAGGTGAAGATTACATAGTAATTAATGGCAACAATATACTCTACAATTATAACAACCCAAATGTTATTATCAAGGAATAATGCATATTGAGTGTCCTCCCTTTTCCGTATCATTTCTCTCTTTAAAACCCTCGCCTACCCGTATCTCATCTTGGGGCTACCACCGGGGTTTTTGTCGATTGTTGGCCCCTCTATTGCTTAGATTTTTCCTGCTCTAAACTTTTTTTTTTTTCGGTGTCTGTTTCCTTCCTCATTGGGTATGGTTAAAGGGCATTTCCTAACATACGACCTCGGGTATTCCACGAATTAAACTCGTGACCTGGTGTATAAGTCAAAACTTGTTTACCAGTGGGCCAAACACCTTTTGGGTTTTCTTGCTCTAACTTTAGTTTTTTTCCCCTTCATATTTGATTATGATTAGGGTTTGAATAAATTCTCCTTAGGGGAGAGAATGTTTGGTTCTTTGCGCTCGTGAAAGTTTTGTGTTTGGTTCCACATTCATCGGATTTTTTTGAGTTTGATTATAGAGATAGGTATTATGAATCAAGAAGACGAATTCGATATTTCAAGGGGAATACTTCTAAATAGAAGCAACGCGTTTCGTATTTACAGGCAACCGATAATTGTTCGTCATTTAGCGACGAAATCAATCTAGCTTCAACTTTTTGTGAGTAATAAGATTTGAACCCCAGTAATTGTTATGGACGAGTAGGAAGTGCGCCAATGTGCTACTCATCCAAGCTTATTGAAAACCTTATTATATAGTGTGGAATGAGTCCCTACCATTTGAATCGAACATGTCTTAATCCCTGTTTTGCCACCATTACCATGAAACCTCGCGTAATTCCCTAAACAATATCAAAGAGGACCCACTAATTACTAATTAGTAATCATGCGATAAAGAATGAATTAACTTCGCCCGTACTGTACTGTTCTTTGTTCTTGGTCTTCTTTCATCTCCCACCCACACCCCACCAGGCCACCACCACGCCACTGCTGCACACTCTGCAAAGCCGCGAAATCACATAAACCCTTTCTCAAAAGAAACGCGTTTTCACTCAACCACTTCCTCACCCTCTCTCCCCCACTGTGATCACCAATGTCTCAGTCCAAGAACCCGAACCCGAACCCGAACCCGAAATGGGGCCCCGGAAAACCCCACCGGAGAGCCATCACCCTCACCGTCTCGCAAGGCCAAGTGGCCTTCCGCCTCCTGTGCAGCATCAACGCCGGCAGCGGCGTCATCGGCCACTCCGGCTCCATCGTCAAGCGTCTAGTGCGAGAAACCTCCACAAGAATCCACGTGGCGGACCCAGTGTCCTCCACGTGTACGGAGCGGGTCATCCACGTCATTGGGTCCGTTTCCGTCGACCGGAGGATCCGGTTCGACGGTGAGGGGGGAAACGTCGACGTTTCGGTGTCAGCGGCTCAAGAGGGGCTTGTTAGGGTTTTTGAGCGGGTGCTGGAGGTGGAGCCGGTGGCGGAGGGCGGCGGAGATGTGGTAAAGTGCCGGTTGTTGGTGGGTGATGGGCTGGTCGGTGCTGTGATTGGGGAAGGAGGGAGGAGGATTAACAGGGTTGAGAAAGAGACTGGTGCGTTTATCAAGATTTTTCCGGCGGAGTCGTTGCCGCCTTGCGCTCGTTTGTCGGACGAGTTAGTTCAGGTAACAGGAAGTTTTATGCATGTGTCAGCATGTTGTATATGGACATGTAATTCCGAAATAGTAGGAGTAAGAGCAATTCATTCTTGCATTGCCATTTTGTTTTCTTTAAGGGGTTGATAAATGATAACAGGGACGTGGGTTCGAAACTCGTATCTTTATGGTTATGCACTTGTTATGTTACGCTCATCTAGTCGTTTCAATTGTGCATTAGTTCAATTTTGCAACTTACTTATTCTCTTACTTGATAGTGTTCATTCAGTTTTCATTGAACTGAGCGGAGCCTTAATGCCTGTGAAACCACTGGGTGGTGTTAGCTATGTAGCTTATTTGCAGGAATGTGAAGGTTGGAAGAGGAAGAGCTGACCAACTTTTACGTTAAAGGATGGTTGGCAGTTGTCTAACACACTTTTCCTCACAGGGATTAGGGGAGACACTGCCAGGGAGAGGAGAAAATAAAAATAAACCCTTGCTAAATTTTTGTTTCTACTATGAAGCTTGCGATTCTTTGTTTTCATGGTGTGAATTGTTTAATTGCTTATGCTATACTATACCATATGCAATATTGTGTAAATCATATAATACAATATTTGTGGAATAATCACAATTGCTAAATAATGTATGCTTTTTGCTGAAATTCAAGATCCAAGATGTGCATAAGTGAAGTGGTTTTTTTGAGGCTCTGCAAAGAGGGCCGCTTGATGTTTGGTTTTGGTATGTTATGATGTAATGGTAGTGGAGTTACTTAATGGCTGTCATTATGTATAATCAATTACCAAATGTGGTTATCTGTTGTAGATTTCTGGTGGCACTCTAGCTGTAAAGAAAGCCCTGGTTGCTGTTTCCCATTATCTTCAGCAAAAGGCATCCCAGAATGTAATAAGAGCGAATGGTGTAATTTCCACTGAGGTTTTGCACCCAAGCATGGACGTGGAGACAAAAGATGTAGGGACCACTGGCACGGTGAATGAAGGAGTTGCAACAGAAGTGGTTTTCAGGTTACTATGTCCATGTGATGTAGCTGGTGCCGTGATTGGTTCTAACGGGACGAAAATTAAGGCTTTGGAGGAAGAAACAGGAGCTTCTATACGCTTTTCTTCTCCAGAGGATGGCTGCAATGAGCGAGTCATCACTGTTTCTGCTTTTGAGGTTTGTTAGTTACTACCCAAGAAACTATATGCCCATTAAAGTGTAACTTACTAAAATAGGATTGCCATATTAATGTCTCCTCTATAATGTTGGGTTTCTAATCTTTTATTGTGATGTCAATTATACTCTAGTATTTATCTTTGTTGAGTTGATAGCCCAATTTTGAATCTCGATATGTTGTGATGTTGACCAGTGGCAGTAACATTTGGCTATGTTTCAATTGATTGTCAAATGTATTTACGTCGAATATCCATGCAGCATTATTATGAAATGATTCCTCTTTTCTCATCCTTGAAATAATTTGTTCGGGGGATGGGACACACTTTGATAACAACCTCTTTAATAGTGCCTGTTACGGGTTGGGTTATATATATGTTGACTAGCCGAACCCCTAACATCACACTATGCACACGGCACACACACACTGCACATGCACACTGCACGAACTTAAATCATCAAACCCTACATACGCAGATGCTTCACCCATCTCAACACTCAACCACGTTCACTCATGTTTGTCCATTAGTTACGAAAGTTATACAGGGTGGATACATACCACTGCGAGAGATGAAGTCTTACATTTTTATTTGAATTAAGGTCTTTACTGGAGTTCATTGGTAAATGATGATAGGGAAAATTGTGAATCCAAAGATAGTCGTTCTGCAACACCTTTACTTCATATTGATATGTACATTGTCTTGTCACTTGTAGAACAGGAAATCAAAGTATTCTTCTGCACAAAATGCTGTTTTTCGTGTTTTCAATGAAGCAATATCATCAGGGGGAAGGAGAGCTGTGATAGCCAGACTACTTGTCCAGCCAAATCAAGTTGGTTGGTTTAATATTGGAAGGCCGTCCAACATTTCTGCTATACAAGAAGCTACTGGTGCTAATTTACAAATACTGGAGCATAATTGCCCACTTGGTGCTTCTACTAATGAGAGAATTGTACAGGTGCCAGATGATTCTTTGCTGCGATAATTCTTCTTGATATCTTATTACTTCTACATGGTTCAGCCGATTTCTCGAATGACTACTGATTACTATTATGCTGGTCACTATCTTTTTTGTTGTTAAGTCCTAGAATGCTACCCCTTTGCTGATATGTTCTAGTGAGTTGTTTGCTTGGAAGCTTTACAGTGTAAGATACTCTCTTAAGGCTTTGTTAAGCTGTTCTTTTCCTACCTTTCAGGAATGATATCTACAAACAAGGCCAGAAAGAAATCGTTCTTGTTCTGTGCATCCAATTTTTGTTAGCCTCTGAAAGAAACCATGACATGATCCTTCAATGCTGTCGGTGCCTTGTTGGTTGAACTTCTATTCTTGCTGCTATTAACAACACTTCTCTTTCTCCTTGTCTAACTTGCTTCTGGTTTCTGTACAATGTCTGTTCCTACCTAATAATGCCCCTTCCATTCTGTCTTTCATTCTCTTGGAGCAATTTCTTTGTAGTGGATGTTTCTTAATCTGTTGTTATTTGACTTAACTTATCATAAGATGATCCTGTTAACTGCTTGCAGATAGATGGTGAGTATTCTAGTGTGCTAACTGCTCTTTCTCGAGTTAGTTGGAGATTAAGAGAGCATACTTTTGACAGCATGGTAGCAAGGGACGGTGGCCTTCTTCTCCCACACAACCTGTTAAGTCTGCATCCTTCTGTTGAAGAAACTGCTACATTAACAAACAGAATAAATAAATGTAGAGTTTCTGAAGAAGTTAATGGTTCTCAGCCACAAGAGTTCCCAATCTCGCAGGTGAGTTGCTGACTTCTCATTTTTCCTCGTCCTCAGTTATCATTGTATGCTGGGTACTGAGTGGAGCATGATTGCAGTTTTCTAATGGACACAGCTTGCGAACCAGAATGGACAGCCCAAAAGACTTGACGACACCTACTGGTGATTTCAAACATAGCAGGTGACTCCTATTCATTGCATATTGATCAACTTCTCTGCTATTCACACATGATGTCGTGTTTGGAATTGAAGGGATCTTCTCTTTGCATATATGTGAATAGTGAATAATTTCTTTTTAGTAATTTTTTGGGTTGAAAATTTAGTTAAATAACACGTTGCTTATCTATTATATTATTTGGGCTGTTTGCTAATTCATTTTATGCTATATACTGTATAAATGTACGTGTACTCCGCTTTGTGCATTAGAAGGGCAATGGCCACATTGTCCATTTGCTCTTCTGGCAGTGATGGAGCATCCTTAGGGCCAACAGTGGCCATGGCCCCTGTCAGGCCCAAAAGGACTAGTGAGTTTTTTGTGTTGCTATTAGCATTAATATGTTTTGGGTAGAGTTAGTGATGATTGCTTGAAGTGTTGCCTCCTTTCAGGTCAAAGGGATTGAATCTGATGGAGTGCTACTTTTGCTTATTTGCTCCATTTTCTTTTTATGTTTATGTTTTTCTCTTTTCCGCTTCTTCTTTCCACTTTGAGTTATATGTTTCCCATACCTGTCTTGTTTTATCTTCTACTAACAATTACAGTAATGTCAACTTCATTTACTTGGATTAGTTCAAAAATGGTTAATCTGATAAGACTTTGGTGTTAAAACTGGAATTTATTATCTTTGTTAAATTATTTAATATGTAAGAGAGTACCTTTTTTTTAATAGGAATTTCCCTTAGATATTGGCCCCCCCTCAACATAAGGTTCTGGCTTCATCCCTGTCTTCTGGTGTGTTATTTGTGCAATGTTTTGGTGTGGGAGTCTGATCACTGATCTATTGACTGTTCTAATAATTTTTTTCATTAATCCTCCATTTCTATTTTTGTTATAAAATCAATATCTTCTCAATTTTACTTCTCACTTTCTGTAATTTACCGCTACATGATTCTGATTATTTGTTATCCATTTCCATTTTTTTTTTTTTTTTGTGAAGTTATTTCAGTGGTGTGGACTGTGGAGTGCGATCTATCTACTGTTCTGATCCTATTATTTAGGAAAAATTTCATTTTTGGTACCCGACGTTAGGCCTAATTCTAATTTGGGTACCTAATTCTCATTTTGGGTACCTGAAATTTTAAAAATAGTCTCATTTTGAGTCATTTCACTAATGGCGTCAAAAACTTCGTTAAAATGCTGACGTGTCATTAAGTAAAATATTTTTAAAAAATTTCTAAAAACTACCAAAAAAAAAATCATAAATTATGAAATGTTTATTTTGAGTTATTTAGAATTTTCTACAACTTTTTTGGGAATTTTTAGAATACTTTTTAATTGATGACACGTCAGCATGTTAACGGAGTTTTTAACGCTGTTAGTGAAATGACCCATAATGAGACAGTTTTTAAAATTTCAGGTATCCAAAATGAAAATATTGAAAGGACAGGTACCCAAATTGCAATTAGGCCTAACGTCAGGTACCCAAAATGAAAATTTTCCTATTATTTACATATTTGTCATTTATCCATCATTTCTCACTTTCTTATAAAGCCAATTTTTTCTCAATTAATATTTTCTGATTTGTAAATTACCCCTACATGATTCTTTTCTTTTTCCTTCCTGTTATCCATTTCCTTTGAAGCTGAAAAAGTCATTATTGACAAATTTTCGTGTTTGGATAACAATGGAGTAAGCTAAAATCTCAATAATCTATTATAGCTTTTCATTTGTTGTGAACATACATTTAGTACTATGGTAAGGATGGGTAAATCTCATCCCACTTACCCTGTCCCAGACAGGAGCCTCATGAGAGGCACTGTGTCTGGTATGGTTGAGATACCATGTTTTCCTGTATGATAACGGACCGATGAGCTAACTTATTTCTACTGTGATTGTACACAAAAATGATGATCCAATGGGGACCATTATTGAATTATGATTTTCAACATGGTCTGGTACTGACTTTATATGATTAAGTGTGTTTCTTGTGGGGGTGGATGGAGTGGGGGAAGGATGATCCTGAGGAGAGAGTTTCAACCATATTGTTGGCACTTGGCAGCTCCCCTCCATTCTTAGCGGCATATAAGCAGTTTAATAAAACATTCTTGGGGAAAAATAATGTCCTTGATGCATTTTTTGAAAGGAGCAATTCATTGTCTTGTCTGGTTTGATTGTGCAGTGGAAACAAACCTGTTATCGTGACAAATACAACGGTGGAGATTGCAGTTTGTGAAGGCATGTTTGGTTCTATCTATGGTGACGATGGAAGCAATCTAGCTCGTCTACGACGGGTAATCATCCTATTCTAATTTCTGTTTTGAATGAGGTTGACACTTACCCTAGGGTAATAATACCTATGACTATGAATGGGGTTGCTGCTAATTTCTGCTTTAGTATACATTCTGGTTCTGCTCTTTTACAAGTGAATATCTTCCAAACGCTGGAGGACTATCTAATTCTAAATTGTCCAGATGTCCTTTGCTCTCTGTTCTTTGCTTTTGCTTTAATCTAATAATCTTGAACTTTCTTCTGTGAATTCTATTGATTCTATTGCCAGCTTGCTTAAGATTATTGAAGTTTATACTCTTATACAAACATATAGCTCAGCCATTCATTATAACAGCTTCATTGGAATTTTTTTACTTCTATTGCCTGCTCAACTAGTGGAGGGATGATCCAAGTTGTCATGTAGAACTGAATGTAAGTAAAGAACTGTCACCTGCAGTAGCTTTGTGTGAGATAGTTTCGCTTAGTTGCTAGTCTGCTGAGACTAAATATGGCTATTTTCAGTGTTGGTTATTTATTGCCTACATTTGGTTTTATTGGCAGAATCATGATTGACAGTGAACACAGGGGCTGGGTAAACAATCTTAAGTGGCGGGCTTGTTCCATGTTACTTGATATCCTATACTCCTTATTGATTGTGAGCACTGGGTAGGAACGAGCTGAAATTTTTGATGGGTTAGCCTCTCGAATTGACGTGCTCAATCAGAAATGATATTATAATTGCTGAATTCTTAACCTCCGCTTACTCCTTATTCCACAAGCCATGTGTGTTATTTTACTAACAGTTAACTTTCCAGTAGAATAATGTTTTTCTTGGTGATGATTGATGTATGAAAGTTATTACTAGGAAAAATTCCACTTTGGTGCCTCGAGGTTTGGCATAATCATTTTTTGGTTACCTATATTTTTAAAATTTCCACTTTGGTAGCCTGTGAATAGCAAAATAGTTTCACTTTAATTCATTACGTTAACTCCATTAACTTTTTCGTTAAAGAAGCTTATGTGGCACCCTTAAAGAGGGGTCTTTTTGTCTTTTCCTATTATTTTGGATTTTCATTATGTAAAGAAGAGACATAGTTTAAGTAGGGGCAATTTATTCAACAATTTTTTACTTTTAACATTAAAAACAACGGTGCCATGTCATCATTTTAACAGATTTTTTGATGGATCTAACGGAATGTAGTAAAGTGAAACTAGTTTGCAATTTATAGGGCACCAAAGTGAGAATATTAAAAATATAGGTAACCAAAAAATAATTATGCCAAACCTCGGGGCACCAAAGTGGAATTTTTCCTTATTACTATTAAGAATAAAGCTAGCTGTTGAAGTTTTTGTGAGGTTATGCGCTATTGGGTATGACTTTCTAGTTTTATAGAGACGGTATACTTGGTAACACTGCATCGCTAGACTATTTATGACTTGTTCGGTGTTATACCAGATTTCAGGTGCCACCGTAACAGTGCAGGATCCCTGCCCTGGGAGTGATGGGAAGGTCATAATATCTGGGACACCTGATCAAACGCTAGCAGCTCAGGGCCTTCTCCAGGCCTTTATAATGGCGTCTCAATGACCCTGACAAAGGCATATGTTGTGCATATAACATGTCTATCTTTGTAGATAGTAGGAATATAATTTACTGTGTCACTGCCAAAAGCCAATGTAATCATCTTCTACATGGGGGGTGTTACCATAGGGTTAATTACTTGCTGTATATACTACCATGAGAAGCTCCTTAACTATCACAGGTGCACTTGATGGTGTGACTTTTGGTCATGTAATTAACGTTCATTGAAAAGAAGTGAAACTTGAGAAATCGTTAGCCAGATGTTTCTGATTGGTTTGCAGTTTGCTGCCGTGACCACTATCTGTTGGCGGTTTTTGTTCCGATTTATTTCGATTAACCATGCGACTTGTGATAAGTTCGGAGTTCACTGTAACTTCTTCATGGGTGAGGAAACCATAATTTGAGCACCATTCTGTTCGCACCTCAAATACAAAAGGAAATGTATATGAAAAGGGACTCCTTGGTTGCCTCTAAGTAATGTCATGAAAACATCATCAGTTTAGTTGTACTCGAATTGCTGAAGTCAAAAAATCATAGTCAATATGGTTGGAAGCAAATCATCTATGGTTCTGATAAATCTTATAGTTTACCTAAAATACTCATAATTAGAATAAATCAACTCTCAAGATCTATCCAACTTCACTGTGACATTGGAAGTTTCAATGGCTACTAAACGCTTTTCGGTGCTTCCTGTAATGGTTGATTTCGAAATTAAAACTTCCCAAAGTCAACCAAAAGACCACTAATGCATCACTTGTTCTCCAATTTTTTTCCACCAGAATAAAGAAAAAGAAAAAAGCCAAGATAAACATAACGGGAAATAAAAGTGTTGAGCTATCATTTTGTGGCGGTGAAGAGAATGGCAGGTATTAGTTGGCGGCTAAAAGGATGCAAACCATTACTACAATTTGCAAGATTTCTATGCACCGGCATTTGCAAACAAACCCAGCAAATCATTGGAAACATAGCTAAATCGAAATTCCAAATCCAAAAGCATTTGGAACTTCCATCACATATACAAGCCTCAAACCTCAAAGAGAACTCAGACTTGTATTTCTCTCTCATCAACCAATGCAAATCCGCGGAAGAACTCAAGAAGATTCAAACCCATATGACGAATTATGGTTTTCCTCACCTAACTTTAGGTAATAAGCTTATGGATGCGTATCTCAAATGCGGGAGTCTCGCTTATGCACAGCAACTGTTCGACGAAATGCCTCAGAGACGAAGGCATGTTGTTGCTTGGAATGCAATGATTGCTAGCTACATTAGACAAAGGAGGACTGAAGAAGCTGTTTGTTTGTATAAAAGAATGGCGTTAGAAGGAGTTTGTCCTAATGACTTTACTCTGTCCTGTGTTTTAAAGGCGTTTTCTGATCTGGGTCTTGTCTGTGAAGGGCGGAAAGCTCATGGGAAAGCAGTTGTTTTAGGTCTGGAGGTCTTAGATGTGTTTGTTGGGAGTGCCCTTGTTGATATGTATGTGAAGTTTGGTCAGATGATCAATGCCCGCTTGGTAGCAGATCGGGTCATGGAGAAAGATGTGGTATTGTTTACTGCTTTGATTGTTGGATATGTTCAGCATGGGGAAGATCATGAAGCAATACAGGCTTTTGGTGAAATGATGAAGGGAGGAATCATGGCAAATGAATTCACCTTTGCGAGTTTATTAGTGAGTTGTGGGAATGTGGAGGATTTGTGCCTTGGCAAGTTAATTCATGGTCTAATCATCAAATATGGTTATGAGTCTAGTAATTCTTCACAGACCTCACTTCTGACTATGTACTCTAAATGCAGAATGGTTGATGATTCTCTAAAGGTTTTTGTGCATCTTGTTAACCCAAACCTGGTGACATGGACATCTCTAATAACTGGTCTTGCACAGAATGGTAGAGAAGAAGTTGCCCTCTCCAGATTTCGTGAAATGATGTGTAGCTCAGTTATCCCAAACTGTTTCACGTTGTCTGGGGCTCTACGTGCATGCTCTGGCCTTGCAATGGTTGACCAAGGGCAACAAATCCATACAATAGCAATAAAATTGGGATTAGATTCTGACAAATTTATTGGAGCTGCCCTGATTGATCTGTATGGAAAATGTGGTTGTGTAGAACTGGCAAAGCTGGTTTATGATGGCTTGTGTAAGCCTGACGTGGTTCATGTGAATAGCATGATGTATGCTTTTTCTCAGAACAGTTTTTCACATGAAACACTAAAACTATTCCACCATATGAGGGCCATGGGCCTCGAACCCAATAATGTTACACTGGTTAGTGTTCTGTCAGCATGCAACAGTGCGGGGTTGGTTGATGAAGGTCGTCGTATCTTTGACTCAATTAGTAGCTATCATAACATTCATCTGACCAAGGAACACTATGCTTGCATGGTTGACATATATGGACGTGCTGGAAGGCTTCGTGAGGCAGAATCACTTATAAGTCAAGTCGAGAATCCGGATGTTGTTCTGTGGAGGACACTTTTGAGTGCCTGTAGGATCCATGAAGAGGTTGGCTTGGCAGAAAGGATCATAAATAAATTAATTGCGCTATCACCGTATGATGAGGGGACTTTAGTGTTGTCTTCAAATCTATATGCATCAACCAGTAATTGGAGCGAGGTTATTGGTATGAAGTCTTTAATGAGGGAGAATAGACTAAAAAAGAGTCCTGCTATGAGCTGGGTTGACATAGACAGAGAGGTTCACACTTTCAAGGCAGGAGATTGTTCACATCCAAAATTTGAAGACATAATTTATACATTGGAGGAACTAATGAAGAAGGTTAAAAAGTTGGGCTATATTCCAGCTACAAAATTTGTGTTACAAGACTTGAATGAGAAGGAGAAGGAGAAGTCCTTGTACTACCACAGTGAGAAGCTAGCCATTGCTTTTTGTATATGGAAGACATCCAAGAAGACAACTCATATTAGGATTTACAAAAATCTGAGGGTTTGTGGGGATTGCCATGCTTGGATAAAGTTTGTTACCAAAGTAGTTGGAAGAGAGATAGTTGCTAGAGATGCGAAGAGATTTCACCATTTTAAGGATGGTGTTTGCTCTTGTGGAGATTATTGGTGATTTAATTTATGAGATTATGGTTGGTTGGCTTCACAGAGTGCTTTAATGTCTCAAAAATTAGAAATTGAATAGAGGCCCCAAGCCCGATATGTGGTTTGCTTATTGATCTTTCTGCTATTTGGTTCAACTGTGAGTCTGTGACTACGTCATAGAGTGCCATACGTCAATACGTCTTAAACACATGACTAATACTTGAACAAGAGCTTTGAGCGAGGAGGTAAGTCCGCAACTTTGCATCTTTGACATTGCTGCTTGATCTTTCGGCTATTTGATTCATCTATTTATGACTATGTCAAAGAGTGCCATACCACTAAACACATGACTTTTGCTTGGATTAGAGCTTTACAAAAGGAGGTAGTTTGCAACTTTGCATCTTTGAAATTGAATGTCAGTCTTTAGGTTTTGAATATGGTCGGTTTATGTAACATAATTTGTTTGTGATGCCCCTATGCGTCATTTATCATAGTTATTTGTTGTTCAAAACTTCTTTGAGCGTCTTTCAGATTTGTTCTGTCTAATCAAGATCCAGGCTGTGTTTATGCTCACCTCCTTGCACCTCACTTTGGTTGGAGCGTCATTGGACACTGGATGATAGTTCTTTCTGGCTGTCATCATATCAGCCTTAAGAGGAAGGGGAGCTCAGCTGGTAAAAGCTTATACTTGAAGTTTCAGTCTCATTTAACCTAATTTCATGGTTGGGCGAGCGTTATTAAGGGTATGTTTGGGAAAATTAGCTGTAGCTGTAGCTGTAGCCGTTGCTTTAAATCTTGTTTGGTAGCAGAGAGAAAAAAGAACAAGCCGCAGCTTCAAGCTGTAGCTTTTACTCAAAATCTAGCTGTCAAGTGAAAGCTACTCTGAATAGCTTTCAAAAATCAGCTGTAGCTGTAAGCTGTTGCTAAAATCTTCTTTGGTCACTGAGATAGAAATGAACAAGCTGCAAGCTTCAAGCTGTAACTTTTGACTCAGAAGCTAGCTTTTGAAAGCTTTTGGTGCCAAACATACCGTTATTGGGCACTCAATAGCCTTTGGTGATCCTTAACTAGTCTTCTATTTTTAAAAGCTCCAACACTGAAGTCGTTGGTGTATATAAAGTTAACGTGTTAGGAAAGGCCTGCAAAGGGCATTACGGGGTTTCTTGGAACGCCTTTGGTCCGCAAAAATATCAGAGTTGAAAAACTCGGCTAGTCGAGAGCAAATACATTGCTCATTGGGTTAATAACTTAATATAGCTCGTAGAAACAGGTCGTCTGGTTAGTCCCAAGAGCAAGGTGTTCATTTTCGAATAATATTGGATGGGGACCATTAGGGAACGTGGGAGGTCTCTTGGATCAATTATTGAGTCAGTCCTCAATACTTTTGGTTCCCATTGGCTTCCCAGATGACTTGCAATGTGAGCAATATGTTGTTATGGTGTTGGAGAAGGCCTTAGCAATGGGGGTTGTCTAGGGTTACCCTTGGTCCCCAGGGCCTTTGTGTGGGGAAACCTCAATTGGCTCCCCAAGGATTCGGGGTAGCTCAATTCGAAGGCTATAACTCATGAAAATTAAGTGTTCTGGAATACTAAGATGTTGATTTTTATAATCATATTAGACAGGGTTCCTTAGAGAGACATGGGAGACCCTCGGGTCAATTTGTGGGCCTTGAATAGCTATTGGTGACCATTTACTACTCACCCCTCTTAAGGTAGCTCATTAGGTCCATATATCCTTTACTAACCACAACTACTAGCCCATAACACACCATCAAACCATGCTTCTCATTACTAAGAGCTCTCTTTTGTGACAACATGCCTATATATATATATATATATATATATATATATATATATATATATATATATAAGTCGTTTGGGAGGTCCTAGGGTTAAATAATTCATATTGGACAAGGGCCTCCACCCATTGTCGATTAGTGGGTCCCTAATAGCCTTTGGATGTTGTTTACTAGTCACCCAATCTTAAGGATCCAGCACCATATAATGTGGGTAATATGATCTTGTGGCCTTTGGCAAGACCTTGAGGGAAAAAGGACATCTTGGTCGCTAGTTCCCTAGGAGCCTCGATGTGGAAAATTCATCCGGCTTCCAGGATTGTTTGAACATGGCCTCATCCAAAGGCTATAAACTGCAAAACGAGTCTCCACGTGGTCCTGGGCAAGGTGTTCATTTTTTAATTATATTGGATGAAAACTCTCGAGGTTACATGGTAAGCCCTGGGGGTAGGTTATTGAAACCCAAATAGCCTCTGGTGATTATTTACTGGTCACTCACTTTTTAAGGCTTCAATACCTATACAGTATGGGCAATATGATGTTATGGTCTTTGGAAAGGCCTTCCAGAGACAATGCGGCCCTTTATGATTGTCTTGGTCTCCATGAGCGTCTGTGTGGGAAACTCAATTCACCTTCATATGATCTGGACAAGCCCAAATGTAAAGGATATAATCTACAAAAATGGGTTGTTTGGGAGGTTTGGGTCAAGGTGTTTGTTTTCAAATCATAATGGACGAGGAACCTTAAGGGAGTGTGGGAGGGCTCTAGGTTCAGTTTAGTGGGTCACCAATCAGTGATGATCTGGGACCAATACCTACTCAAGGCTGCAAACCTGATCTCTTATACAGTGTAATATGATGTTATGGCTATTGCGAAGGTCTTTTGGGGACAATGGAGGCCTCTTAGGTCACCCTAGATCCTCAGGAGTTTATGTGTTGGAAATCAACTGAGCCCAGGGATGGTTTGGAGGAATGTGGAGGCAGGAATTGCAAGGAGGAAGAGCTGGCCAACTTTTATGCTAACGGCTGGTTGGGTAACACACTCTTTCTCAGAGGGATTGGGAGACACACTGCCAGAGAGATGAGAAAATAAAAATTAACCCATGCTAACTTTCTGTTTCTACTATGAAGCATGCGATTAATAATACAAGATTTGTGGAACAATCACAATTCACATTGTGGAACTAATGTATACTTTTTGCCGAAATTCAAGATCCAAGATGTGCATAAGTGAAGTGGTTTTTTTGAGGCTCTGCAAAGAAGGTCCCTTTATGTTTGGTTTTTAGCATGTTATAATGTAGGTGGTAGTGGAGTTACTTGTTGTCTGTCATAATGTATATTCAATTACCAAATGTGGTTTCTTATGTTGTAGATTACGTGGCACTCTAGCTGTTAAGAAAGCGCTGCTTGTTGTTTCCCAATATCTTTGGCAAAAGGCATCCCAGATTGTAAGAGCGAATGGAGTAACATTGTTAACCCATGAAGCTTGAGTGTTCGGGGAGTCCTGTGACCAAGGGTTGTTTTTATAATCATATTCAGAGATCCTTAGAGAAACGGGGGCTGTCCCCAAGGTCTATTATTAGGCCCCAATAGCCTTTGGTTATCCTTTACTAGTCTACCACCCTTAAGGTGGCTCATTGGAGCCCCATGCCCTGTTACTTACTACGAACAACCTGTTGAATGTGGAGATTGTCAAGGTGATGAAAGGAAAAGCAGATTGGGAGTGCAAGGTCGGGCGAAGCTTGTAGGGGGCTACTGACGTGGCCATCCAACCAGGCAGATTTTGTGCTTGGAATCCGCCCGATTGGGCGATTGGGCGGACTAGTCAGGAAGGCTAAATAAGCCGTTTCCTTCCGTTTACTTTCCGATCCTTAACTCCATGTTTAATGCTTGTTTAAGGGCTCATTTTGGATGCCTTGTTATGTGGTTGAGATGGGTCATCAAAGAGTGTTTAATGTGTATTAACTATTCCTCCCACCATTAGTCTTGTGACCTCCCATTGATGCTATTTCAAAGGAGCATGTTATGTTCATATGGTGGACATTTTGGGTGTCTTCCATAGTCACAAAGTATGAGGATGATAGTAGCATAGCTTGAGGGCTTGTAGAGAGAGCTAGAAAGTTGGGGTGCTCGGGGCCAAGGAGGCCTCTTGGGTCATCCTAGTTTTGCAAGAGCCTTAGTGTGGAAAGAAAATCAACCGGGCTCCAGGATTGTCGAACATGCCTTATTTAAAGGCTAAGACCCATTGAACGGGCATCCAAAAGGCCCCCAGATCAAGGTGTTCATTTTTGAATCATATTAGACAAGGGACCTCGGCAATGGGAAGCCCTCCGTGTTGATTATAAGGTCCTTGATAGCCCATAATGATCCGTTTACTGATCAAACACTCTTAAGGATCTAAGGATCCAACCTTGCAGAGTGTGGGAAATATGATGTTAAGGTCTTTGGGAAGGTTTTCCGGTTATAATTGAGATCCTCTATGGTTGCCCATATTTCCAGGAGCCTCCCAATGTGGGACCGGCCCCTTGGAGGTTTGGACAATATCCAAAGGCTATAAGTCTATAACCGACAGAGATGGGCTATTGGGAGTCCGGGACCAAGGTTTTCATTTTTGAATCATATTGGACAAGGACCTTTAAAGGGACGTGGAATGCTCCCAGAGTTTGTTATTGGGTTCCTAGTACCCTTTGGTGATCCTTTAATTGTACCCCCTCGTAAGGCTTCAAGCCTAACTCCTATACAGTGTGCGCTATATGATGTATGGTCATTGCAAAGGCTTTTTGGTGACAATGGGGCCCTTTTGGGTCACCCTGCCTTAGTCACCAGGAACCTCTGTGTGGGGAACACTCATATGGCCTTTGGAGGGTCCACTTCCGGTCAAGGCCCATCTAGTGGCTAGCCAACGATAATCAGGCTCCCGGGAGAATCCCGGAATAAAGTGTTGATTTTATACTCGTATTGGACAACGGTCCACAAAGATATGTGGTTCCTGGGATCAGTTATTTGGTCCTCATACCTTTTACTAGTCATCCATTTTTAAGGTTCCAACAAAAACTGCTCCGCAGTTACACGCTAAATCATGCTTCTCACCATTGGCATCAGGATTTTATAGTCTTATTCGTCCCAAAACTTCCCCTTATCATAATTCTTTCCTTGTCATAATTTTTCATATTTTCTTCTTTTGCCTTCATTTAATTTTTGAATCCAGGCTGAAACTTGTACAGTTCTTTTCTCTATTCTGCATAGTATATCCTTTCTTTATGTCATTTTCTTTACATTTTACCGTTAGGACTTGGCTAGGGATTGGATAAGTGCACCACCTTGCCACAGTCTACCGTTGGGGTAGCCTAGGAGGGTCTCCTTACCAAACTAAACAAAAAGTGAAGACACTTGAATTATGAAGAGAGAAAAAACCTTTTTGCTATCCCTCAGAGATCATCCTATTTTCCTTTAGGGTTGGGAAATTCTTCTTACAAAGTTTCACTAACCAGAGTTTTTGACACATAATCACCTTTTCTATTTCCATAATATAATGGAACTAAAGCATAAGAGCTTCCTTTTCCATTCCCAGCATAGACAACACTGTTGCTGCAATGTGTTTTGAAGTCAATCCTGCTTCTTCCAACTGGTTTTGATGAGCCCCGTGATCAATGTATCTATCTGGAAGGACCATTGCTCTCCACTGTATAAAAATGAAAGAGTTGAGTCCAAAGTATGAAGAAAAGTGACTAGCTAATTTTCTTAAAAAAAGCAAAAAAACTGAACTTTTGCTTGAAGAGTTACCTTGAGGGGTCCATCCAAAATACCACTCAGACAAAGGAAGTGCGACACATGAGAAGCGAAACCTCCTATAGAGCCTTCCTCAACAGTTATGAGCATTTCATGTTCATTTGCTAGTTGCCTGATAAGATCTCCATCAAGAGGTTTGCAGAACCTTGCATCAGCCACCGTCACTAAAATGTCCCGGTTTTTGAGCAAAGTTGCGGCTTCTAGGCATTGTTGAACCATTGAACCATAACCCAGCAATGCAACCCTGCTCCCTTCAGTCAATATCCTTCCTTTACCAACCTGTTCAGCAAACACAATTATTAATGCACAAGTCAAACACTCAGTTATACTTGGTAATTTTATCTATTTATTTTTTATTTGTTTTATTTTTTGCAGATATTGGAAGAGTTTGTACTAACCTCAAGTGGCGTTCCTTTATTGTCAGGAGGAAGTGCTACTCCTATCCCATTTCCCCTTGGGTATCTGAAGCAGCTTGGTCTGTCATCAATAGCTGCTGCTGTTGCAACCATGTGCATCAGCTCTGCTTCATCTGATGGTGCCATAACAATCATGTTTGGCAAACAAGCCATGAAAGTGATATCAAAGGCACCACTGTGGGTCGGTCCATCTGCACCCACTAAACCTGCTCTATCCATAGCAAATCTGACGGGCAGTTTCTGAAGATCTACATCATGTACAACCTGCATATCCATTACAAACCATTAGTTTAAAAATCTGCATTCTGGTACTGAAGTTGCAAAAGCAGTGAGTTTATGTTACCAGCTGCACACTGTATACTTTGAACTGACAAGGTCTCTCACCTGATCATATCCCCGTTGTAGAAACGTTGAATAGATAGCACAGAATGGCTTGAGACCCTCTGTTGCTAGACCTGCTGCAAATGTTACTGCATGTTGCTCCGCTATCCCCACATCGAAGCAACGATTGGGAAATCTCTTCTGAAAATAGTTAAGACCTGTTCCGCCACCCATTGCAGCATGGACAGCCACAATCTTGTCATCTATGTCAGCTTCTTTTGTCAAAGACTGGGCAAAGTACTGCGTATAAGAAAGTGTGGGCGATTTGGACTTCGATTGCTCTCCTGATTCAGGGTTGAACTTTACGACACCTGAGAAGATGGATAATTTAATCACCTAGAATGTCTTTTCTTTATCAATTGAGATGCTAATTACACACTCTTTTATTTGTTAAAGAGAAGAGATACAGTCTCATTTTTCAAACTCACCATGCATTTTATCAGATGCTGCCTCTGCTGGTGGATAGCCCTTCCCTTTCTCAGTGATTATGTGAATTAGGACTGGCCCCGGTGCTGGAATTTCTTTGACTTGTTTAAAAATGGTAATCAGGTCATCTATGTTATGCCCATCCACTGGCCCAATATAGTACATACCAAGTTCCTCGAATAGAGTAGAACCTGTACCACTGATCATACCTCTTGCATACTCATCCACTTTTGCTGCAACCTGGTGTGTTTGTCCTCCAATTTGCTTTGTGATATTCTTAACAAGAAAAGAGTGTCAGATACATATCTGTAACATCACTACTTATGGAAGAAAAATCTACGAGGAGACACTGAAGAATTTGCTGGGTGTCATCTCTACCTTGGCTGCTTCACGGAGTTTCCGGAACTTAGGGTTTGCTTGGAGCTTCGATAAAGCACTGCTGAGAGCCCCAACAGGAGTTGCAGGCCCATCAAGCGTCGCAGTGGGCAATGAAACTTGCTTATTGTCATTCAATACGACAATGAGGTTAGTGTCAAGGTACCCTGCATTATTTAAAGCTTCATATGCCTGTCCTGCAGTCATGGCTCCATCCCCAATCACTGAAATAACATTGTTCTTGTTCCCTAAAAGATCTCTTGCAATTGCCATACCTGCAATTGTCAAGTTGTTCTTCTATGACGTGATGTGTGTTGATTATAAGCATGATGTTTGTGTTGTTTGTATCACAGAAACACAAAGCGGTAGTTTGAGATAACATACCAAGACCAGCAGAAATGCTAGTAGAACTATGCCCTGTACCAAAAGCATCATAAGTACTTTCATCTCTCTTAGGAAACCCCGCAAGCCCTGAGGTCTGCCTTATTGTGTGCATTTTAGATCTTCTCCCTGTCAGAATTTTGTGTGAATATGCCTGCAGTAATTAATTTTCTTAGTACCCATAGCCTTGTTATTGAGAAAAGAGTGCTAGTCTATCCTTCGAACAATGTTGGTAAAAATGCATTCAGGTCAGTTAGGTCTGGTTGTGTAAACAAAGAACAAGTTTGATTGTTCCAGTGGCTTGGTATCCGGTGTCCCATACAAATTTGTTTCTTACCTGGTGACCGACAAAATAGGAATGGAGATGCTGGGTGGCACCAGTCAGCTAATATTCGCCTGGGTGAAAATGCAAATATAGCAAGGAAGATGTTGAGCCTTTTCAATCTCGTGTGCTCCTGTGCTAACCCAATTATTGGACTAGGCAATCCAACCCTCATCACCAAATTGGGTCCACCCCCCAAATAATGACATTCTCCCTCCATCTATTTTTGAGAGTCAAACAACTAGTTCAAAACTTTTATTTCGGGACAGGAGTATCTAAGGTTCTGCTTCTTTCACCCTAAATTATTTTTGTATTGTATTGTACTATAGGACTATAATATGGGTTTATATAGCTACAAGAAAAGTGTTTTCTTTAGTGAGAAAAACGTGTGCAGGATTGCATTGAAGTAAATTCCAAAGCAAATAGCAGAATCACTTACTAATCTTGAAATAATGTTTCTTACCTGATGACCAACATCCCAAATAATCCTGTCGTCCGGTGTGTTAAAGACATGGTGGAGAGCCACTGTTAGATCCACTACCCCTAAGCTTGCACTCAGGTGTCCACCTGTCTCTGCCACTGAATATACAATTTCAGCTCTAAGCTCTGCTGCTAGCTGTGCAAGATCCTGAAAGGGCATACAGTTCCTTGTCATATCACACACACACACAAAAAGTTGAAACAGAAGGGACCCCAGTTCTGAGTTCATCTATGACTCATTTCTAGCCCCATCAATTATTATGCACCTGTTTGGCTTTTCTAGGACCCAAAAGTTGAAATTTTGCAAAATTCCCATATTTTAGAAAATATTTTGAGGAAAATAGTCAAATACAGTTATTTTTAAAATTCTGGGAAGCCAATGATGAGTAGTTTCTAACTTTTTAGCCCTCCTTTGATCTTCGTGTTTCCCACTCAACTTCTTAGGCCTTCTAATGTTTCTGCTTTCTGGACTAGAATGCTCCTGACAATCCCATGATAATTCTGTACTAGCATCAGAGGTAAATTTCTTCAATTGTTGTACAACTAAAAAGAATATGATAACAACAACAGTCATTTATGCTTCACTATGGGAGTTGTAATTACTCAACACGCATACATGATTAATTTTGTTATCAGTTTCTTTTTGGTTGTACAACAATTGATGTATTTTACTTCTGATACTAAACAGCTTGTATATAACAAGGAATTGCTTGCATTTTCATTATTAGTAATTATTAAGAAAATATCCTCACAAAAAGTTTAACAAATAGTCCTAAACAGCTTGGGAAGCAGTTTACCAAGCAACAGTTTTTCCTGATAGACAGTTCCTGACGATCTTCTTTTGAACCCGTTAATGTGAGTTACAAAATGAAGCGAGATGTGAAAGAACAAAATATAATATATGTTGACAGAACCTGTTTAGATAGGTTTTTCATGTGAACAGGGAAGTTGACTGTATCCAGCAACGGAGTGGGTGGTTTCTCTCCTGTGAAGTCGATTTTCCAGCCATCTACTTCTTTCCTGATCAACTTATTACTCTCCGAGTTGCTAGCTGAAGCTCTCACGTAAAGCTGCAAAACCACAACGACAGTCATGCTCGTACCCTGCCTTGGCCTTCAGCAAGGTAATTACATGCAAACCGAGTTGGAGCTAAGGTATACATACTCAAAACTCAGATAAAACAATAAAGTTATGATGCACAGAAGGAGTTTAACCTGTCTTCGGTGGCTGAGGTTTGATAAAGATGGCGTCAAACAAGTGCGTAGAGGTGATGTTGCGGTGACCACAGCGCCTGGCAACGCCATTATTGATCAATTTTTAGCCGCTTTGTTAGAGGAGGGATCGGAGCCGAAGTTTGAAACACTAGAGTGTAGTTATTTTGGATGAAATCTTATAAAACCATATTTGTGGTTGGGTTTGGGTTTGGGTTTGGGTTTGGGTTTGGGGAAAGAGTGTGAGATACAAATTCTTAAAGTGTACCCTGTCCTTCTAAATACTACTCCAATATTGAACCTTGAATGGTTGAGAGTGAGGGAGATGGAGATGGAGATGGAAATGGGGGAAGACAGTTTTTGTGATATGAATGAACAAAAATTGGTAAATGCTCCTATATGAACAGAACAGAATCCCCTGTGATTGTGTTTTCACTTGCTCTCTATTTATTTATTTTCCCTTTTCTGATTTCCTTCTTTTTTTGGCTAAGGAGAGAAGGGGGAAGAGGAGGTTTTTTGAACCGAAGTGATTATTACATTCTACTTCAGGATCTACATGATTTTTAAGGTTTTTTATTTTTTATTCTTTATTTTTTTTGAGTTTTACTAATATATACTCCTCATGAATTCTATTGTATAATTTTTGGATGCGTCACTAATGTCCTCATGAATTTAAAGCAAGAGCATAAATAAGTTCTTACTCCCTCCATCCTAGATTTATTGCCTTTACACTAGTGTAAAATGTTTGGGTAAATAAAGTTTAACAAGTTGTTGAAATGTGGCTTTTTTGTCTTTTTGCACCATAAAATTAGCCAAAATGGAAAATATCATTTAGGGACATTTTTAATATGGACAATAGAATGATGAATATGGGACGGAAGGAGTATAAGTTATGGCAATTTTATAGCGCTGCTCAAGGTTGATATTGTCTCGACATGATTATATTTTTAGGTTGATATATAGTATTATAAGTTATTCTAGTGTTACCATGACACCATATTTTCACTATTACTCTATTTTTACAATTGTGAAAGCATCTTCATATTGATTTTGATTAATGGTTGTCTAGAAACGTTATTTGTGTGGGATTTTGAATGGCAAAGAAAAAGAACTAAGGACATTAATTATTTTTGGTGGTGGTTGTTTTCTTTGTGATTATGTAAACCGCCAAGTTAGACTCTGATTAAGTTTCAATAGCCTTTTGATATTCACATGAAATAGAAGTATGAAGGATCGAACTTTGTGATTAATATGATGTGTATTGGATTTACTGTTAAATTTCATATGTTTATGTTCTCTATTTTTTTTTTTTGGATAAACATTGTGAAGGATAAACTGATGATTAGAAATCCAACTAATAATTTTATAATTTTATAAATATCTACTAGTTTGTGACAGCGCACGTTAGCAATAATTTAGCAGGAGAATTTATTAATCCCCACTCGTACTTTTAAGACCTGTGCTTGAATGTCGTGTGGTTGTTAAACTCCTTTTACAAACCACCAACATTTCACAGCATTAAACACATGCTTCCATTTTTTAAAAGGATTGTTATGTACTTTTTGGAAATTTTGCAAACGATAATGCAGGCTGTTTTTTTTTTTTCTCCTTACGTTATTATAATTATTTATTAGAACTCGTTTACTTGGAAATAAACATGATTGCGATATAATTGATTCTTTTAGTTAATGAAGGTAGAGGTGGAAAGTAATGGAGGAGAGAGCAAGTGATATGAGAAATGCAGGCTATGTTTGGCAAAAGTAACTGCTAGTTGTAGCTGTTTTATGATAAACGAGGAAAAGCAGTATAAAATAGGTAAAAGATTTTATGAAATGGCAACAAAATAGCACTTTTGCAAGCTATAATTGCAAGCTTGCATAGGTAGCTTCCCACAACAAGCTATAGCTGTAGCTATTTTTTTAAAATAATTTAGCAAAGTATTTGGTTGCTAAAAGTAACACAGGAAGATGAAAGTTGATGGCTGTAAGCCTGTAAGTTTAAAGCTTAAAGCTAAAAGTTAGCTATTTTTGCCAAACATAGCGGTAATCAGCCACTCTAGTCTAATAAATTAATCACAATTATTCAAGGTCAACTAATATAATCATCAATGCATGATTAGAAGTAGTGAGGTTTAGAACCAACATAGGATAACACATCTGATGAAGTTACTATAATTTATTCTTTTGCTCCTTGGAAAGCTATTTTGAGTAAAATTAGCTGTAACTATAGTTACAGTTGCAAATTTAAAGCTAATATGTCTAGCTTCCAAAACTATATAGTAGTTGAGAGATGAAAAAAACTAGCTGCAAATATCAAGCTATAGATTTTATTAAAAAGCTACCGGTTGTTGCCAAACACAGTCGAAGTTTGGACCTAAACTGATGTTACTAGTTACTCCCTCTATTTTTTTAACCGTCATTTTAGAACTTCTTGTCCAAGTTTGATCATTAATTTGTTATAAAAATATTTTGATTCACGATAATGGAAATTCTTTTGTTGAATTCGTATTAAAAGTACTTTTAAAATATAATATTTTCTTTTTATAATTTTTAGTTATATATTTTGAGAGATATTAATGATCAAAATTTGACCTTAAAATATGAAAAAAGATATTTATAAATAAAACTGAGTAGTACTACTTACTTTTGTAAGAAATTGTGTTACCAATATCTAGGAGTGAACTAAACACCTTTCAAGTGAATTAGGTGTAGAGGTAGTAGTACATGTTTTAGGCATCAATAACAATCCAACTGGACAATGCTCAAATAATTCCATCAACCACAGTCCACAGCTACCCATTAAATACATTCATGAGGGCCTGAGACCTGCCCAACATCGTAGGGCTGGTTTGAAAATTAGCACAGCACAGCACCAATTGCCAACCAAAATCATTACTTTGTTTCCTTGTTCTTTTTTGTTTTTGGTATGGCAAAGACGGTCTTCCTTCTTAAACGCGATTAAGATCAAGAGACACCTTCAAATTTGAACCTACGACCTACATAAATTATAACTCATTTACCAACATAAGGGAAGTATGTAACCAAACCATAGGTTGATTTGGCATGAGCTTGGAGATAGAGATCTATTTTAATTTCCAAGCCATAAGTTGTTTGCTATCATTAAAAATAGAACTACTCCTATGTACATGGTGTTTATTAAATTACAATATCCTCTACAAAACAATTTATTAAATTATCATAAAATTTGCCTCAAAATCTTAATATAATAGTTGCAATTTGCTCAAAACTTGTGACTACGTTGCATCATCCTAATATTATACAGAAAAAAAATAAAACATATGCATCCACAAAGGCCGTTGCATAAATATAGATGTTAGGAGTTATTCAAATCAATTGGGTTGCTGCTTGTTTTCGAGACCGTGAATTACGTGGTCCAAGTTTCCCATACCACGTTCTATCTCGCCAATAAATTTTTAAAATTTTATTTTTTTTAAGGAAAAAAATGTTGTTTCAAATAGAAAATTTTGATATCGATAATCTAAATTTTGAACCATAAAACAATAATAATTTCAAGGAAAAAAAATATCTATACCAATAGTTCTAAATGTTTACAAGTACTACAAATATTGGTCCAATGACTACTACGTCCATCCTTCTTCACAATTTTGTTGGTCTTTTTTTTTTTTTTTTCAAAGGAGTTGGTCTTTTATTCTCTCATATTATATCTTATATCAATTTTAATAAAACTAATAACACAGCGTTAACTAAGACATAATGGAAACTGACCATTTCAGATTATTGTTTTTGATATACTATTCTTGGATTTATTATGGTCAGTTTATAATTATTTATTTATATCAATATTTCCTTTTAATTATCATTGTTATTTTGACAGACGCCCAAGTTTGTTTGTTTCATTTTTATTTTTATTTTTGGATTTTTTTCCCTTTCGCATTTTTCTACTTTGGCTACTAGTAGTTTCATTAGCTTTTTTTTNGTATTATCAAAAACTACTAAGTATTTTTTGCATTGAAAAGATATGGTCTGAAAGTAGGGCTACCAAAAGTTGACACGGCACGACAACACGACACGAACCGGACACGAATATAGCGGGTCAGTGTTGAGGCTTTTTGACCCATTTAATTAAATGGGTCGACACGAGTGACACGTTTAATTAAATGGGTTAGGTTAAGGTTGAGGTTTCCAACACGAAAGTGACCTGTTTCCAACCCGTTTAATTATATATGTCAAATTTATATTTAATTACCCAAGAGGTGTTGGCCCACTTGTAAACAAGCTTTGGCTTATACACCACGTCATGGGTTCGAGCCTCTTGGGGAGCACCTACACGAATTTATTCGTGGAATACCCGAGA
>BSSO01001081.1:0-26092 GCA_030267885.1 Mesembryanthemum crystallinum
TGGATTCATCTTAAATAGTATTTTCAAAATATCAAATTTTTATAAATTCTCGAGTTTATATAAATACAATTATTCATGGTCAAAGTGCCGTGTTGAAGTTTGTGCACAGTTTGGGCGACAAGATTTTAGTGAAACGGAGGGAGTAGTTAACTGGGTACTCGGTTCCAAAACCGGTTCCTACCAATTCCAAGACCTATTCCTCGTTTCTAGGACCGGGTTTGACTGGTTCTAAGACCGATTCCCAATTCTTTTTTTTTTTAAAAAAAGAAACATATATTAATAGTAAATAAAAAGTGTAATTACAAAGAATTTCAAATGGTCACCCCTGCCATGGTCTCGCATGGTTTTTTCCACGCGTTATTGCCGACGACGACAATCACCTACTTACCAGTGGCCAAAGAAGGCTCCAACGGCGACAGAATTTGGCAGTCAACATGGGAATCAATCTTTGTGGGTTCCTCATCGAGTTTGGCAGGGTCTTAAAGACTCTCACTAAGTGCTGAAAATAGCAGTTCCAGTTTTCTGGTGGATAAGAACAAGGTGGCAGATCAGGGTGTTCCAGGCCAGCGACTCTTCTGGTTCAGCGATTTGTGTGGAACAGGTGGTCAATGACACTTCCAAGGATCAGGCAGTTGGTCAGGTGGTCATAACGGTGGCTTCCTCGAGTCCTTACGAGTCCCGCTGTGTGATCCCTCTTTCTAATGCATTTGATCATCTTCGGGAAGGCTAGGAGGAGAGAGGTGACACCGAGTTCGACTTCAGTGAGGAGGAGCGAGAGACTGATAATAATGATAATGGCTGGGTAGATTTGGCGAAGCAGATGAGCTTCTTCGGGATCGATTGCGCAACAAAGCGCTAGGGACTTGCTTCTTTCTTGGGCTAGTAATGAGATATTGGTACATGCTTTTTCTGTAGTGATGTGGTCCCCAAACCTGGGGTACACTCGGCAGGACCCACACCGCGGGGGCCCCGCAACAGGACAACATTGTCACCGCCTCTAAGGGACCCCTCAACGGCATAGCCAGTCTTCTGGCGCCACATGTCATCTCACGAGAGGGACATCAAAAGTGGCAATGTGTACAGTGTACTATAAAAGGCACTGACATGTATCAACAGAGACAACTTCTCTCACAATATAGAATACACACAATATTACTCTTACCTCACAAACACCTGTACTGACTTGAGCATCGAAGGGGTTTTCCGGGAACTGCGCTGTCTACCGTCAGCGCAGAGTCACCTAACCAGTATGTTTCCCTGTAATTGAACTATCACCCACATCATGTAGGACAACCCTATGGGGATAAATTGTTTGGTGTTTCTAGGGAGTAGTGGGTTTGTCCTAGTGTTGCGGCGTTTTGCAGACACGACTTTTGGGATGAGGTCCAAGGAAATTGGACCAACTTGTGTAATAAGTCTCTTTATAGGGGACATTGTCTCCTTTCCTCGTACAATAAACACTTGTTAATAAATACTTTCTCTTCATGTAAAAAGTTGAGTATTTCGTGAAGTGCTTGTAAAAATGGAACTTCGAATTCTGAATTAAAATATGATTCTATTGTCAGTATAAAATCTCATTTTCATTTTGCTTTTAAACTTATTTATTATAAATAGGACAACCCTGTAAACATAGGATCTGCCTCAAGCAATATGCAGGTTGATTGTGCCATGACAAGCCAGAAAAACTATACCTTGTAGAGGGATGCTGCAGACTCAGATTCTACTGCTTGAACTGGAATATGCCCAAGTGATTGAAAAGCGTCCAGGGCATCTAGTGTAAGCTGCCAGCCACAGAGAGCTACAGCACCAGCTGAGGAACTGGCACCACTGCTGCAGCCAGCTGCAGCAACATTACCATTCACCCAAGGACAGAAACTATTGTGATGCCTAATCGGATCAAATTGAACACCCTCAAAATTACTTCCTCCATTTGGAGGCCCTGCATGCACAAAACATATTCGAAACTCCATATTAGCAAAAGGGCCTTTGATGGTACAATGAAAGATGAAAACTGAAGCTACTAATTTTTCCTAGATAAGCAATATTACATCTTCAGAAACCTTATCTATTCAATACAATCTTTTCCCATTGATGGTTTATAAATGTGTAAGTGGTAACGCAAACTTCATTTATCACCCCAAATGTGCTAAACTGGTAACAGTTGTGTTTTTCACAGCTAAATATAGTGAATGCAAATTACCTATCCCATTGGCCATCATATTATCTGATTCAGGATACCCACACTCATAACCAGGTGATTGCTTCCCTCCCTGGGATACTTCTTCCTTGGAAGCTTCAATGCCAGAATACACAATAGCGTTGCAAGATAGAGAAGGATGAGCACTAGTTTCATGGGCTAACACTTGCATGTCACTGTTCTTCTCACCGCTCTCCATAGATTCTGCTTTAGTCGAACCAACAATTTTTGAGCCACTATCTGCCCTCCCCAATGACTGAGACACAACATCTTGACTATCCCCATGAGGATCTTCTCTATCCATCTCTTCAACAAACTCATCTCTTGATCCATGTTCTGGAGCAAACTCACCCGTTTGTCCCTGATTCTCAACAACTTCAGCAATAGGCTCCACATCACCAGCACCACTGTCAGATCTATTGGCAAAAATATCGGTACCATGAATCTCAGCTTCATGACTAGCACCCATTCCAACACTTCCACCACTAATACCTATACTAGGCCCATCCCTAGCTTGTACAGTTACTGTATCCGTGTTTAGAACTTCCTCTCCGTCATTCGTGCTACTAACACCCATTTCTCCACCAGTTTGGGCACCAGCTGGTTGGAAACAAGCACTCTGCTGCGCTTGATTACTGTAATTTAGTTCGGAAGTTTCATTCAAATCAGCACTCTTAGGGATCATCATAGCAGGATAATTAATATCATCAACATCTCCAGGATAATTCTCAACACTTTCCATGGAATTATCATCTCCACTGTGACAAATAGTATCCATCGCAATAACAGAAGAAGCATGTGTTGAGTCTCTAGTGGAAGGGAAACGAATAACTTGATCATTTGCATGTTGTGACATATCGTATCTTCTTTCATCTGCTTCTAACTCAATGCCCTGCGAGTTGCTAGGACCTGCACCTGATGAATCTCTTCGATAAGAAGACCCATACCTCTCAAAACCATCAGAGTCGCGCGCACGCTTTGATGGGCCAGCTGAATACTGTTTACCATCATTAACTTCATCACCATCACGGTCAATAACTGTTCCCTCTACACTATCTGCCTGTTGCATCCTTAAAACTGGTCTATCTACAGTGCTTCCACCTTCCTCCAAGCTCCGCTTTCGAGTACTTGGTCCTCGTGATTCATAGGAAGCAGCACGATCACCAACCTCACTGTTAGAAGGTTGCCCTATCATTAGATCTTTCCCCAAGTCCACATCAAGATAACGCTGAGAGTTTTCAGGCAGTGGACAATGTCCAGATGACAAGCCACCAGCCATAGTGAGATTTAAATCCACAGCTGCATTTGATACGAGTTTTCCATCTGTAGTTGCAGCTTCGTCATGGTACTCAGTCTGCTCTTTCTCCGTACCATCTGTAGCAATCCATCCACTGACTCCACTAGCTGCACTAACACCACGAGTCAAAACCATTTTTTTGCTCGCTTCCGGGATTTCAATGCCATTCGGAGTAACACGAGCAGGACGAGAAACTGTTATGAAGTCCCAGATTTTGACAGTAGCACCACATAAGCTACAGTCTAACAACGGCGACCTAGATTCACATTTAGATTCAGGATCCATCACTTCATTCTTGCAAGAATCTTTTTTAGCTGTAGTTGAAAAGGCTTTCTTGCTTGGACCAGGATCATTAGGATGAGCTCGTTCCTTGGAAAGCCCAACAGAACATCCATTTCTAGCAGATTGGGCAGAATGATCTTCACAATCTTGGATATCCAGAAGCCATCTAGGTTCCCATCCACACAACGCTATCAGCTTTTGAGCCTACAAAGAAAAACAAAAAAGGATAGAAAAAACTTCCAAGGAAACAAGAAATAAACCATGACTGTTTAAATGCTGTTTCTCTGTGTCTTACACGGGAATATATTGAGAATGCCTCTTCTCTGGAGTATTCGACTCCCGAAACATGATCTGGCTTCATGCTTGGATCCCCAGCATAGAAATTGACAGAGTTAGCTAGAAGTCGGTCAATTTGCGGCGCATATGAAATGCGTATCTGCTCAATTGCAGATGCAGCAACAACTGGAAGGGCAGCAAACTGTAAGAGCCCATCACATCGATCTTTGTATCCACCAATTAGAGCTGATGGAGGAGTAGGAGGGAATTGCACTAAGCTCTCTTGGCAGCTATTTCCTCTCCACGGGCATGTTCCCTTGTGCCCTGAATCAAGCTGTTTGGAAAACTCTTCAGCTGTACAATCAGCTGCATCAAACAGAAAAGCATTACGCATAAGTATAATAGTCCAAGTGGAATGCAATAATGTAACCTCAAACAACATTAATAACGACAACAGAGGGATAGTGTATAATCAAACATCAAGCTTGCGAAGAACAGATATGTAGCAACACAAACAAATGAATGAGTTAGCAAGAGTAACAAAGAAATGCACAGCATTATACATCGTTTGGTAAGATATAATGCAAATTGCAAAACCTATGCAGTGATAAGTAAATTGAAATCCAAATTAATACTTTGTAACATCAGTCATCCACTAAATTGGGTTGTATCCTACCAAAAGCTGATACTCCTTCCATTTGCAGATATAAGTTGTATTTGACTTTTTGTTGTCTTCAAGAAATGATTTTGACCATCCTTTTCTTATCATAATATTTTAGTAAAAATTATAAAAATATAATCTGTAGAAGTACTTTTCAAATTAATGGTCAAAGTTAACAAAATTTGGTTGCACAAATGATCATAGTGACTTATATTCAGAAACGGAGGGACCGAGGGAGTAGTTAGCAAGCAACACATTTTAACACATATTGCATAGAATTTGACCAAATAGTGAATAAATGACCTGCAATTTAGTAGACTACAATATTTTCTACACATGAAGCTACAAATGACCCAACAGGAAAGTGCAAACAATAAAGCTGTGTTCAGTAAAGCTGTTTCCTGGAAAATTTTCCAAGAAAACACGGAGGCTTGGGGATCGTGTTCAAAAGTGATAATTTTCCAAACTTTTCCATGAAAAACCGGTTTTCTGTTTTTCCAAATTAACAAAGGATTTTGGAAAATTTAGAAAACATGTTTTTGATGTTTTCCAGATTTTTCTCCACCAATTTTCCAAACCCCACAAGCACATCACATCCTGCTTTGTCCCTCTTCTTGTGGTACCATCGCCGGTGGTCGGCGGCCACCGGAGGAGGGAGGTTGGTGACGAAATTCAACCCCATATGCCAATAAACCCAAACCCAAATAGACTTAATTGAAGCTTCAACACTCATTGATGCTCCTTCTCAAGTCGATTGAAGCTTTCTCGTCCAAGCAATTGAAGATTTGTTGCTTGTTGGTGAAAGAGAAGAAAAATGGTAGACAAGATGGAGAGAGGAGATGGAAGTTGTGGGCATGCTCGCTGATGAATTAGATGAGAGATAGTCAGACAGATATGCACAAAACCATGGTGGGTGGAGGAGAAGGAAGGAGAAGGGAGGAGAGAGAGAAACAATTTTGACAGGGTTGGGGTTTGGGGATGTGTCGACAGAGAGGACAGAAAAAAGTGGGGAAGTGTTTCTATGTTTATTACTGAACAAGTTTTCTTTTTCTAGAAAATGGTTTTCTTGGAAATCATTTTCTAAAGAAAATTTAGAAAAGGAAAATTGGAAAAATAATGGAGCAGTTTTCTCGAAAAATTTCCATGGAAAACAAGAAAAGTGGAAAACATGTTCAAATATGATAATTTTCCAAGAAAACCAGCTTTTCCAAATTTACAAAGGATTTTGGAAAATTGTGAAAACTTCTTTTTGATGTTTTCCAGTTTTCCTTGACAAATTTTCCAAATCCCCCAACAACTTTCTCCAGTTTATATTGAATTTCAACTCTGCCTCACCTTCCTCAAAGTTCAGATCTCAAATTCACCAGAGCTATGGCAATGCAAAACAGTGTTGGATTATCCAAAATCCTCATCTTAATCGAAGCAGGCACACTCCCCCCTCTCTCCTCTTTCTCTCTCCTCCACCCTTACTCTGTTTCTCCCTCGCCCATCGTACTACTTGCAATAGATCTCAAATTCACCGGAGCCCCAAAAAAATCTTGCAATAGATGCCCATGAAAGACGGATTTTCAAGAATTACTAACCCTAGATAAACTCATCAAGGACTTGTTATTAGCTTCTGTTGGGCTTCGATGGCCGTCACACCTTCTCCTCTACTCAATTGAAACTCATCGTTCACTTATGAGAGGTGGCATTAGAAGAAAGGGTGGTGCAGTCGCCATGGATGCCGGTGAAGGAACAGGACAAGAGGTGGCTGCCGTGATCGCCAATGAAGGAATTGAAGAATGGCTGGTGATCCTGGTGGATGGAGGAGGGGAAAGAGAAGGAAAGGAAAGAGAAAGGGCGATTGGGTACTGGGAGTGGGAGTGGGAGGGTGGGTTAAGTGAGAGAGAAGTGAGGGGAAATTGTTTTCTAATTTTTAATTGAACACCTTTTCTAATTTAGGAAAGTGTTTTCTAAGAAAACATTTTCTAAGAAAATTTGGAAAATGAAAACTGTTTTCGTGTTCTTGAACTGAACGCAACCTAATATTCCGACAAGATTGTATTATCTTGCAAAATAAACAATGCACTTCTTGATGGGGAAAGCTTTTAAGAAAAGGCCATAATTAAAGGATCATGAGAATACAATATAAGGATATATACATTAAATGACTAGATCCATTGGCAAACCATCCAATGCTTTATGCACCATGATGCTCCTAAAAACAGGGTCTTTTCTAATTATTATTTTTTTTTCTATTGTATTAAACCAAAATGAAGATAATTACAAACTAAGAGGACAAGAAGACCAGAAGAGATCTAGATACAAAACAATCTCTAATTACAAGTCACCCAATGTCGCTGGATATCAATGAGGATCACCCCCTTAAAAGCTCCACCAGTTGTTTTTGCACATCTTTGGATCAGACTTTTTGGCATTAAGGGGGAGTGCCTCACATGCCCTCCCTCTCTTACTCATCACTTGGCGACTGGTATGTTGGATTTGGAGGGGGTAAGGATAACAAGTTGTTATGGCGGTGTATTATCTTCGCTATTATTTGGTGCCTTTGGTTGGAACGAAATTCTCGTGTTTTTTAAAGAATGTTCTAGCCTTTTGATTTTGTGTGGGATCGGGTAGTGTACATAGCCTCTATCTAGGTGGAGACCCGTGTCACTAGCACAATGGCAGAGGGCACAAACATCAGGGATCAAGGCCCATATGCTGCAACAAATCGTGAGCATTCACCTTGCCCAAAATCAGGGTCCAAACAAACACACGCACCTTAAGAAAAAAAAAAAAAAAAAAAAAATTCGATTCTCCCAGGTATCTCACTTTTTCTTTCCCATGGTCAGGTTTAAAGTGGATAATGGTAATCGGGTCAGATTTTGGGAGGATGCATGGAAGGGGGATGATTCCTTTGCTTCTATGTTTCCTAGGGCATATCGTTTGTCCGACCTCCATAATGCTCCAGTTACTACTGCTTTCTTTTCTACTGAGGGTGAGGGTGGGTCTTGGGACCTGCACTTTCGCAGGGCACCTCATGATTGGGAGATGGAGGAGGTTACTGCCCTTCTTAATGTTGTAGACACTAGTTTCCTGACTAGCTCTAATGACACCAGGGTGTGGGTTGGGGATTCTTCGGGGGACTTCTCCTGTAAGTCCTTCCTTCATCATCTTAGCCTACCACCATGGTATCCTACTTTTCCACTAGCTACCTATATTTGGAAGTCTAAGATACCCCTGAAAGTGCGCGCCTTGGCTTGGACCTTGGCTCTCGGCAAAATTAATACTGACGATGTGTTGCAGCGGAGCGGCACCAACCTAGGCGCTCTCTCACCAGCTAGTGCGTCATGCGTCTTCTGGGGAGTCCATCACACATTTGTTCTTACATTGTGACTTTGCGAGGTCCCTCTGGCTCCGACTTATGGGGATTAAAGGGGAATGCTTTATCTGTCCCGCTGACCACCTACAGACTCACTTTGTTGGTTTAGGACGGGGGAAGGATCGTAAGTTACTTTGGAGATGTAGTTTTATGGCACTTCTCTTGTGTCTGGCTGGAGCGGAATTCCCGCATCTTAGCGGGGATTTCGCAGCTAGTAGATTATGTTCGGGGCCGCATCGTGTACTTGGCCCATCTTTTGGCCAAGGCGGCGGGGGCATTTAAGGGTGTTTTCCTCTCTGACCTTCAACGTCATTGGGGCGATTTGTAAGTCCTCTTATCTTGTAACCTTTTCCTGTTATTAATAGAATTTGTTTTTCTTATCAAATAACAAAAAAAAAAAAAAAAAAAAAAAAGAAAAAAAAGAAAAAGAAAATAACCTTCGATTTCAATTGAAGTTAGCAAGAGGAAAGGAAGGGTGGTAAGAGAGAAGGTTAAAGTGAGAAAGGAAGAATTTGCATGAGAAGACCCCATAAGGATCTCCAAGCCAAACCATAGAGTCAACCATGTCAGCAAACTGGGTGGTTTGGAGGACGGAGAGCAAGGATAGCTCCTCCATCTCCCACTCAGAAGGGGGTCTCCAAATATAGAGATCCCAAGCACCGGTGCTGATAAAATGGAAGGCAACAATTGGTGCATCATGAAGAGTCAAAAGAAGATGGACCCGAGGAAACCCAGAGGAGAGTCTTCTCTGTTAATAATTACCTTAATGGCCTGCTAGCTCAACCATTAACTTTTTTAACTTCTTCAATACTTTTCCACTCATAAGTGATTCTCTGCGCCTTCTAAGCTTTCAACATTGCTGCTCAAAAAATTTATTTTCTTATTTCTATTTGTATTTTATAAAGTTTTCCCTCCATGGAGAGTTTTCTGATGTAGTAGTTGCTTATTGACAAAGATATCTGCCTCAATAAAATAATGTATCAGCTCTTCATTGGTGTTCTTTTTTTGGATAATAAAGTGTACTAATAACAAATGAAAAATAGTACAAGGAGTCATCTTGCCAAAAACAATCGATATAGTAAAATTTTCCCATCCTTTTTATTGACAATGGGATTCTTGCGAAATTACTATGAGCAAAATACCACAATGAAGAAAGTAGACTATTTTTTGGATAAATAAAAGGTATTCACATACAATCAAATCCTACTAAAATAGATTACAAATTAGCGAGTTCCACTGGATCTTAGAAATAGAATGACTTCTAAATGCCACCGCCACTCTAGCCCAAAGAAAAGCTAGGTAAGTAACCCTACCCTAGAGTCTTTCAAGAGAAGCACATATCCCAATAAAGACTCTTGCAATCCGCTCAAGCCAAATGCTCCGAGTATACCCTCGATGCAATGCCATAATAACTTTCTCTCCTCCTCTGCTAAAACATACAAAGCGCTTTTGTAGGAAACAACACTAAGGGGCAAACCCAAACTTTCCCTATCCCACCAAACAACATACATCATAAAAATTCAAAAATAAAAAAAATAAAAAAAAATGATAAAGAGAAATTTTTATTAAAACAAAATTGAGATAATTACAAGCTATGAGGATAAGGAGTCCTCAAGAGATCTAGGTAAAAAAGAAATTTCAAATACATACCACCCCAATGCCGCCGAGTATTTGTGAGTATCAATCCCTTGAAAGTCCCCATAGCTTTTGGCCCAGAGAGAAGATAACGGGTCCAACCCGATCCCACATAAAAGTAAGTGGGTTGGCACTCCCATAAAAAAACTCCTGAGTTCCATTCTAACCAAAGGCACCATAGAAACAAAAAAAAGGCGCACCGCCACACACCCAGTCATCCTTACACCCTCCGAAACCAACATACGGGGCCAACAAGTGTGAGAAAGGGTGGGAGCGCAAAGGAAACATTCTTTGGTAACCCCAAAAACTCTCCCATAAAGCTATTGCAAAATGACAATGCACAAACACATAGAGGCCAGTCTCATTAGCATACAACATAAATGACGTGCCACATCATAGCCAGAAAACATGTCTCATCATCACACCACTAACCTGGCAAAGCAAATGAATATCTATTGACAAAACCCTGGACTCCTCCGTTGGCGTAATTCATTAGTGTTAACCCTATGGCTTATCCAATGCTAATGTCCACATAAACGCCCTCACATTGAGAAGCACCTTTGCCTTCCACCTAAAGTTCGTTGTAAAGAACCCACATATATCGTCTTCACACTTGATATGCCATCTTTAAATATATCATCCGAACGCATGATTCTCGCTCGAAGCCTCATCTAACTACTAAGTTGGCGACACACAAGCTTTCATTTGTTCTATATCCTACTTTGTAGCTAGCCGAGGAGGGATGAAACAGACATAATATTCGCTAAGGATACATATAAGCCCTCCAAATACATACCATGATTT
This sequence comes from Mesembryanthemum crystallinum, assembly GCA_030267885.1. NCBI lineage: Eukaryota > Viridiplantae > Streptophyta > Magnoliopsida > Caryophyllales > Aizoaceae > Mesembryanthemum > Mesembryanthemum crystallinum. The sequence continues at coordinate 10,517 of BSSO01001081.1, forward strand.
CGATTCATAAAATGGACGAATAATCATTAAGGGTACAAAAAAGCCTTTCAGGACCTCACCTTGACTTCCGAGGCACAAACCCACTAAGGGTACAGATAAGCCCTCCAAACCCCCACCTCGACTTCAGTGAGGTCAAAGCGGACAAAAACGCCTAAGGGTACAAATTCAAACCTTCACCTCGACTTCGGTCAGGTCGAAGCAAACTGAAATCCTCTATAGGTATAAATAAGCCCTCAAAACTCTTGCCTTGATCTTGGTCGGGTAATGATACATTATTAGTTTAATGCCTACTTCAAACCCTATCAAGGCCAAAGGTTTAGACACACCACATTCTCGAACAAAGACTCAATCGAGGAGGACTTATTAGTACCAATTCGCCTTGCACTTGTGTGCCTAACTAGAAAATGGGTACATAAAAAATGCACCATTTAGGTAATTAGGACAACTGTCCAACACAACAAGTCTGACGAGGCTCCTCGGACATTAAAAGAACACGCAGACACAACTAATTACCAATGTGCGAGCTCCACTAGTAAGTGGGGACATTATGATACATCATTTTGTTCTCGGTCTACTCGGCAAAAAGAACATCTTTATCCCCTCAACAAGAAACAACCTTCCCATCGAAGCCTCTTCCTCACCTAAGCTAGGGGCAAGGAACAAGTAGTACCACCGAGAACATAAAGCCTCGAAACACTCATCAACCATGTCCCAGCACCTCAATACGAAGTGACAACATTGCAAAACACCTGTTCTATGACATATCCAATGCATATTATTCTTTTCTCCCTCAACACGTGCACAATCCTCATTGGTCATCTAGAAGAAGAATAGTCGCCTAAAAGTAGAGAGAGAGAGTATAAAAATCCAAGGACAAGGAATCATCGAGGAACTTTTTGTTGTTCGAGAAACCAAGTTTGTTTCATGCCGGCTAAACATAAACTTTACTAACATATTTTTTTTATTTATTGTGAAAAGAACTTCTTAAATAATGGGAAGCAAACAAGCACTTAGTATTGTTTTGTAGATAAAGAGAGTACATATCACTATAAGATCAAATGTACAAAAAGGAGATGACAAGGTGTCCACTCTAAAGAAACAGTTACATATTTGCCTAATTACATTGGGCCTCAATAACAGAGTAACCCCTAAAAGCTCCTACTCCACTCACCCATAAGGAAGCTATATAAGTGACCTCCTCCAAAAGCAACTCAAGGGAAACAAAGACCCATCAAACACGCGCATTCCTTCAAGGCCAGATGCACCAGAAAATTGCTAAACAAGCATTGTGCCATATAGTTGCATGGAATGCGTTTCAGCCCAGGTCGGGAACGGGGACGAAACTCAAGGAACGTTGGGGGATAGGATTACAATCCGTCTCTTATCAGGCAAACACAAAGTAGTACTGTGTAAGCAATAAATCAGTACCGGAGTGGTATTGGGTGAAAAAATAAAAAAATAAAAATGATACTAGTTTTTTGTCGTCAATACCAATTTTTTTGGCTTACCAGTACTATTTTATAAACATAATATTTTGTGGTAGGACTAGATGGGACAATAGGAGACGTGGTACTTTAGGGTTCTTGTTTTTTGGGAGGGGGGGGGGGGAGGGGGGATCAAACTTTATGGTTCATTATATTAAAGGTGATGCGTATGTGTAAGGGTACACAGGGGGTAACAGGTTATTTCGAGTTTTTTTGTGGAAACGGAAAATAAAAAGGATATGGACTTGTGAATTAAACGAATCACTCAAATTTAATTCAACAAGAACTAGGGTTCTAAGCCAATCACTGAAACTTAGGGTTTTAATTCAATCACTGAATCGAACAATGTTAGCCAATCACTGAAACTAACGGGTTTTTAAATCAATCACTAATACAAAGATTTTGAGAAAACTCTCTTTATCACACACACTTCTGAAAATAAACCCTAAACCGTGCTTATATAGTGCACGAGAATCTCTAGAAACATCTAAATAAAATCTGAAAATAAAAGATAATAAAAATATCTCCTACTTGAATTAGAAAACTAACATAAGAGCCCTAACAGCTTTAGGAAACCTAACTAATCTGATTTTATTCAATCTTAACTAAATCCTATCATAATAAGGAAACTAAATAAAACTCCTAGCTCAACTAAAATTCAGTCAAAATCCACGTCTAAGTTGCCAAAAGTCCAACTCCTTGCTGCCCAAGTAACTACAGATCAACCTGCCAGAAGCTGTTCCCTTTGTTGGTGCTCGACCTGTTCCCTATGCTGCACCCTTAATTGTTACTTGTGTTGTTTCGTGCTGATGCTCATGCAGCATCTGATGCGTATGCGGAAGGGTAAACAGGGTGAGTAACAGGTTATTTCAGTTTTTTTTTGTGGAAACGAAAATAAAAGGGATATGGACTTGTGAGTTAAACGAATCGCTCAAATTTAATTCAACAAGAACTATGGTTCTAAGCCAATCACTGAAACTTAGGGTTTCAATTCAATCACTGAATTGAATAGTGTTAGCCAATCACTAAAAATATCAGGTTTTTAAAATCAATCACTGATTTAAAGAAAAGCTGAATTTTAATTCTCAATCACACATTCTGCTAAAATATATGATTACAACGCCCTAGGAAAAATAATCCTAAATAAACTAGGGAAAGAAAATATCCTAGATCCTTCCAGAAGATATTCAAAATCTACTGAAAGACTACGAGTCCTAATTTAATTAGGAAACTGCCAACTAAGAAATAGCTCATCAGCCTTGTTCCCCAAGCAAACAACTTTCTAATCCTACTCAAACTCAATATCTCCTAAATCTTCTAAAATTGTTATATAGAAAATATAAGGCCCTGTTTGGGGTGGTTGCCAGTTGCAAGTTTTCAGTTTTTTTCAAAACTCAAAACCAGTTTTTGGAGACCACTTTTTTTGGTTTTCAGTTTTCTGTTGTCAGTTTTGAAAATTAAGCAGGGAACTGTAAGCACAAAAAAAAATCAGATTTAAATTAAATTTCTACAAAGAGTTGAAAATTTTTCAAAACCAAAAACTGGCAACTGACAACCACCCCGAACACGGCCTAAGATAACAATAATAATAATAAATCCTAAAAGATATGACGCCAAAAATCAACAAGAATTCTAATTTTGGACGCCTGACTTCCATGTTTCGTAACAGCCTGTTTTGTGTCCCCTCGCTTGTTCCTTGTGCCGTTCCAAATGCAGTTCATGGTGATGCTCACGCATAGCACTTGGATCGCTTGAAATTTAGGAAAATCTCAAGACTAGCTCTGATACCATCTGATGCGCAAACGGAAGGGTACACAGGGTGGGTAACAGGTTATTTCGAGTTTTTTTGTGGAAACGAAAAATAAAAGGGATATGGACTTGTGAATTAAATGAATCAGTCAAATTTAATTCAACAAGAACTAGGGTTCTAAGCCAATCACTGAAACTTAGGGTTTCAATTCAATCACTAAATCGAAGGGTGTTAGCCAATCACTGAAACTAATGGGTTTTTAAATCAATCACTGATTTAAAGATTTTGAGAAAACTCTCTTTATCATACACACTTCTGAAAATAAACCCTAAACCGTGCTTATATAGTGCACGAGAATCTCTAGAAACATCTAAGTAAAATCTGAAAATAAAAGATAATAAAAATATCTCCTACTTTTATTAGGAAACTAACATAAGAGCCCTAACGGCTTTAGGAAACTTAACTAATCTGATTTTATTCTATCTTAACTAAATCCTATCATAATAAGGAAACTAAATAAAACTCCTAACTCAACTAAAATTCAGTCAAAAACCACGTCTAAGTTGCCAAAAGTCCAACTCCTTGCTGCCCATGTAACTACATATCGACCTGCCAGAAGTGTTCCAAATGTTGTTCCCTTTGTCGGTGCTCGACCTGTTCCCTATGCTGCGCTCTTAGTTGTTACTTGTGTTGTTTCGTGCTGAAGCTCACGCATCAAAAGGTTATTACTAGGAAGGTTCTCACTTGAACATTAACTATTTTAGTATCAATCATGGGTATAACATGATAACTCTCAAATAAAATTAATATGAAATGAAGATGTATGTATTTAGGGATGTATCCTCTCTCTTTTGAAGTCCTCAAGTGGGAACGCCAGTGAATGGGGTCGAGTTCCCGAGTGATCCAGTTCGCTCATGACCCACGTTCCGAAATGCGGAACTGTATATTGTCCCAGGTTCCCAACAACTATGGCCATAACAACCTCTTCTACTTCCCTCTCCCAAGAAAACATAACTGCAAGAACGCTGCAACACTCTTATGTCAAACCCATTGCTCTCCGGATACACCAAACAAGATACTCCATAGGCTATGAGCAACATCAAACTAAAGAAAAAGGTGTGCCGAACACTCACTGCTATCACGACAAAGCAAACACGCACTTGGTTTCTCTTCTTTGTTCCCTTACGTTTTTAGTTTACTAGATTTTTCTAAAATTGAAACAATAAGAAGATTGTTTCCTTCACTACAAAAACCCTTAAAAATAAAAAGAGAAGAAAAGAATAGGAATTCTAAAGGGAGGGAAACCAAAAAAAATCTATCCTAGCAAATACACTGTAAAATATTCTAAATCTCTAAACACGCTGAAAGCTTAAACAAAGTCATAAAAGGAATTAAATCATTTTGTCATTTCCCCCATTTTTCCTTTCCCACTCATTCAGAATTTTTGTTTCTCTATGTCCATTTCCATATCCATGCAGCATACGCCCTCAATGTAGCAACAAAGAGAAATTGTATAAGAGAATAGCAACAACCAAATATGCAATAGAATACCACATGTTTCCCAACTGAAGAGAGCGTAGTGACCTCTAAAAGTTATTTTTATGGGAAAAACACAGTCAATATAACATGAGAATCAAGTTTACCATAAAGAACACGCTCAAACCTAGTCCCTTCCACAAATAGTAATCATGTTTAAAAACATCATAATAATGCTTGGAACACAAATTGCACGATCAGCTCAACTGAAACAGAAATTACCTTCAGAAGACAACAAGCCAGCTGATGCAGAGTATGTTAAGTTTGCACCACACGTCTCACATTCAATCTTATCAACATCAATATTGACCCATCCTCTACGAGCACATGCAAGAGAACTAACATCCTACAATCAAACACGAAAAAAAAAAAATCATCATTTACAATACCTAAACAAATTCAACTTCACCACAAAGCTAGCAAATCAAAAAGATGAGATTGCATTTGACTTGTATTCAACATTTATAGACCAATCAATCACTAAGAACCAAAAAGAACCTATGCCATGGTTATGAAACACAGGATGCATCTAGACCAAGGAAAGATAAAAAATTATCATATGCTATACCATCCGCAACTTCTAAAACCAGATGTAGAGAATGATTTTCCAACTAACAAGGTCTTGTAAAACATGCTTGCGGAAGGAAAGATACTCAATCAACTGTCTCCATCTGTTCCCTCCCTTCTTAACCTTCCTATGAACCTCCCCCAGGCACTCCAACTCCATACCTCTCAGATGGGGGTTGCCAGATTGCCCACCACAGTCTTAATCACCTTTCCTTACCCTCATTATCTTAGTTTTAAAAGGCACGAGGCGCACCGAGGCGCAAAGGGTCCTCAAAGCCGAGGCGCGAGGCGAAAGCGCACGCCTCACGAACGTGAGGCGCACATTTGATATCATACATATTTTATAATTTTAGCAATTATTTTACATGATATTTTCTATTTAAAGCACATTATTTAAATATTATTCAAATATATTCTTTAAATAAAACAAACCAAAACTAGATGTAAAATCATAAAAGAAATATATGTGAGGTAATATATGATAGTAATAGTAACTGCTTAGAATATTAAAGTATTCAATGTGAAACAACATGTATGATTGTATGAGATGTATCATAGTAAAGAAAAAAAAAACAAAAAGAAAAGAAAAAAATAAATAAACTTAAAAGCTAGTGGAACACAGCTGTCAAATATTATAAGGAAAGAGGAGGTGAAAAGACTGTAGAAGTCAGAAGTCAAAACAAAGTCTGCCTTTGAGAGAGAAGGACAGTTGTAGCTCTTAGAGAAAAGAGCTCTACAGCCATTATTATTCAAAAAAAAAAATTAAAAATCAGAAGAACACACTGGTAGTGGTTCGAAGAAAGTGAAAAGAGGAGAGAGAAAGAAGAGTAGACATGGAGAAAAGCAAATCGAAAAAAGTTCGAAGAAAGAGAGAACGAAGAGCAGACTGCCGGCGAATCAAAGCAGGTGGTTCTTGTCGATGGGGCTCGACAATTAGGGTTATGGGTTGCTTCCTCTTTTCTTCCACTTTTCTTCTCTGTTTTTCCTTTATTTCTCCAACAATGACAGAGAGGCGTCGCCTCCAGTCGCTTCGCGACTCGCCGGAGGCGTGTTGAGGCGCGCGCTTCTTGGGATCGCATCACCTCAGCCATCGGAGGCGTTTAGGCCGGCGCCTCACTGCGCCTCGCGCCTCAAGCGCGCTTTTTAAAACAAAGCTCATTATTAAAGACTAGTTTTGAGTTTGCTTGTGGTTAATTTTCTTATAAAAAAGATGCGTATGGTTAGTAGTTAATTCGTGATTATTAATGTTTCATAACATCTCGAAAAACCTGAATAAATTCCCAAGAAATTATAGTAATTGTTTCCGAATATTAGTCGCTTTACACTTTTCTGAAGTTGGACCTAGCTTAAAAAAAACAAAAAACAAAAACAAAACCAAAAAAAAAAAAAAAAAAAGACTCAAGTTAGACCATGATTTTGTAACTTAATACTTGCTTAAAGATATAATAAGAAATCAATTTTATAGAAGTACTTTTTATGATGAACATCTTGATACCATATTCGTGTTATAGTTCAATTTTTTTTTTTCTTTTTTTTTTTTCTAGTGATAGTTTCAAAGTAATTTTTAGTTTGGGCAAAGTTAGATAACAAAAACATTTTATCACGCTAAATGAAATTTGTTTTAAAATGTTTAGTTAAGTTGCATCCAAAAAAAAAAAAAAAAGATCAGTTTCTATCCGGAAGGAATCAATTAGGAAGAAAATGAATGAAAAGGAAATAAGGAAAAAAAAAAATCAATAATCGTTGCAATTAGAAGGGAAGTTGGGCTACAGATCATGGGACTTCAAGTTTGTGATGTGGACAAAATCATTGCTTAAGGGACATGATTGCCCTTTCAGAAAACTTTGAAACTATTGTTAGATAGGGTTTATATGCTTAAGTAAAATTTTAGACAACCACAAAGGGGTTTCTGGCTTTATATATTACACAAATAAAAGAAGAAGATAAAAAGTACCTCATTATAATTTCATTAAACCTCTAAAAAAATGACCTCTATGAAAGTCCGAGTTATCAAGAGCAAGTACGATCTTCAGCCGAATGGATGGGAAGCTCTTACTGGCTCTTTAGTTTCACATGCTGCCCTTGGAAATTCGTTTCTCAATTATCGCCTCTTTTCTTTCCACTAGTCAGGTTTGTGGGTAATGGACATTGGGTACGATTTTGGGAGGATGTGTGAAATGGGAATTCTTCTTTCTCTTCCATGTTGCCTCGGGTGTTTCAGCCAATCAGCTGTTTACTCTCCATGGTGCTGCGACCACTGCCTCCTTTTACACAATTAGTTTGCCGAGCGGGAGATGGAGACCTCACTTCTTTGTTGAGTTTTCTTCATATTACTCAGCTTCTTGCCACTAGCAACTTTAGGCTTTGGGTGGGACACTCCTTTGGGTTTTCTCCTGTAGTTCCTTCCTCTTTCACCTCTACCTTCCTCCGTAGTATCCCCATTTCCCACTTGCGAGCTTCATTTGGAAAGTGTAAGGCTCCCCTCAAAGTATGGGCTTTTGTATGGACTCTAGCATTTGGTAAGTTGAACATTCATGATATGTTGTAGCTGAGGAGATGATATATAGAACAGGGGATAGGTAGAGATAGATAAGAGGGAGCAGGGAAGAGGAGAGAGGAAACCAGGGTCTAAAATAGCGGTTGCGATAATGAGGTAACGTTAGCAATATCGCAGAAACGTACTGTTACGGGTTTCGCGTAGCGGATCGCGGAAATCGCGGCGTGATTTGTTCATAAAGGGTTATTTGCACTTGTAATTGTATTCTTTGCATCACATTCATAATACTCACATATAATGTTTCATTGATAAGAAATACAAACATACTATTAATATACGTTCAAATACATCATAAAGTTCTAAATACATAAACTAAGATTATAGTGACGGAAGTAATATGATAGTAAATTAATAACATAACTGGAATATAGCGAAGGTTAGCAAAAAAAAGTAACGGTAAAACGTGCCGCTTTACGTAACGTAACGGCCATATCGGCCGTTGCGAGCGTGATTGACGGGTCACCGTTACAAAGCAGCGAAAAGCGTCACGACTAGTTCAAAACCCGCTACGTAGTGGGCATTGCGTAACGTAGCGGCCGCTATTTTGTTCCATGGAGGAAACAGAGGGGAGAAAGAGAAGACAGAGAGAGAATGAGAAATTAGGGAAGAGCGGAGATTAGGAAGGCTGAAAACTCTTGATAAATTTCTTGTCATTTGTGTACAAAATATTCAGCCATACAACTATTTATAAAGGCTTTAGCTTCGCCCCAAGCTAGCTTGAAGAGCAAGAAAAAAAGATATGAGCCTGGAGAGCAAGCTTTGCCTAATAAAATACTAGAAAATTAAAATAAACTCACATGCTTATATAAAATATAAAATAATCTAACATTCTTAACTATCTTTTCTAAATTTCTTCCTAAAATAAGTCTTCATTTTTTTATTTCTATCAGGAGAGCCAGGGGGATATGTGTGTTATGTGGTGTTGTGCTAGTAAGACGAGCTTGCTTCGTTTTTTTCTCTCGGATATTTTGCACATTCCATTTGGACAGGCTTAATAGCAGTAGGAGCGGAGTGTCTAATTTGTCCTTTGAATGCTACCCAGCACTTGCTGAGTGATTTCCCGATATTATTTAAATTTAAAATATTCCCCAAATTATGCCCTCCTCAAAAGTATTACCCAAAATATTGTCCACGTCATCGTAAAAAGAACCGAGTTATCTAACGGAGGTAAAACGCCTTCTCAATTGGCGTTTATTTACCCCTAAAACAACCAAAAAAAATAAAAATAAATTAACACTATAAAACTACCATCCCTGATGGTGTTTCTTACTCTCTTTCTCTCCTCCTCGACCAGCGGTAGGCCCCCCGCCTCCTATGTTCTTGTTTCCCAAGTAATGATACCTAACCTCCCTGTTGCGGCCATCGCGCCATGGTCGTTGCCGGACAGCCACCGCGGCGGCAGCGTCCCCTCCTTCATTTCTATCAACTCTACTCTTCAATTGTCGATCAAAATCATTCGGAGACCTCAAATCAGCAAAAACAACGCCGTCCTCTATATGATTTAATTCCTCTCATAAGCTTCATCAAGCTCATCATTTTTAGGGTTCTTCTTTCTTTTCCATGAATTCCATAACAATGGCAGCAACAGCAATAGCAGCGGCAACAGCAACAGCATAGTTGACAGCGATCTCGAAGCAATTTGGCGATGCTGAAGGTTTCGCAGCATCACCATAGCTACTACTCTCAGAGATCTGCGCGGCCACCATTGTCATGGTCGTCGGCGGACGGCAAGCATGGCGGCAGCATTAGGCAAGGTCTTTCACCATGGTGTAAGGTGTACCGGTCAGGATTTGTGGGCTGTGCCGATCACGAAGTAAGAACAGAAGTAAGAACAGGGAGCAGAGAGAGAGAGTGAGCAACGCCTTAGAGATGGCAGTTTTACGGTATTAATTTCCTTTTTTTTTTAAAGCTTTAGGGGGTAAATAAACGCTAATTGAGATGGTGTTTTACCTTTCTTTCGTAGCTCCATCGTTTTTATGATGACCTGGACAATAGTTAATACTTTTGAAGAGGGCATAATTTGGGGAATATGATATTTAAAGGAAAAGTTCCACTTTGGTTACCTGAGGTATGGCATAATCATTTTTTGGTGACCTTAATTTTGCATATTCCCACTTTGGTTACCAGTAATTTGAAATTAGTTTCACTTTAGTGATGTTCGTTAGTTCCGTCAAGTTGACTATTAGTTTACTAAGCAAAACGATAGCGTTGCAATAATGAGAGGGGCCTTTAGGTTATTTGGCGTTATACCCATTCCCTATAGGTTGTCCAGTGGTCTTAAGAACCCTTATCAGTATTGTTTTCTTCTCTATTAGGGTTTTTTTATTTGTTGTTTAAGTGGAAAATGTTTTTGAATGCTGTTTTGTGTGTAGTAATGGATACTGTGTTGTTATTATATGATGCATGTGTGGTAAACTAACCGTCAACTTGACGGAGCTAACGGAAATCACCAAAGTGAAACTAATTTTCAAATTACTGGTAACCAAATTGAGAATATGCAAAATTAAGGTCACCAAAAAATGATTATGCCATACCTCAGGTAACCAAAGTGGAATTTTTCCATATTTAAATAATATTTCGGGAAATCACTCACACTTGCACACTCGATTTGTTGGTTTTAGAGAAGGGCGGGATAACAAGGTGTTGTGGTGGTTTGCCTTTCTAGCTTTTTTATGATGTATTTGGTTCGAACAAAACTCTCAAATTTTTTCTGGGTTTCTAAACCTCTTGATTTCGTTTGGAATCGAGTGTTGTACTTGACCTCACTTGGCCAAAGCCCCGGGAGGGGGAGCCTTTAAGGGGTTGCCCCTCACGGATGTACATCGGTTTTGGGAAATTATTTAGTTAGCGCCTTAGCGATTTCTTGTTCTTGTATAGTTGTTCCTTTGAGGATACCTTGTCCTCTTAACCTGTATTTCCTACACATTCTTTTTATTATCAAAAATATTCTTAAGTGTAGCGAATAATAGATATAGCTAATGCTATCAAAAGAAGGGGATCAAATTCAAGAATTTAGGACAAAACATATTCAAAACAAACTAGAGAACCCTAAGTCAAGGAACATAGAGCTGATGGAAGTGTTAGATAGAATTTGCCGACGCTCCTATTACGCCTTTCCCACATCCACATTTTCCTGATTCTAAGATTCAGTATTAACTCAAATGCATCCTATCGTTCCGAAAGAATTAGTTAACAACCAATATTAATGTTACTAACACCCTATTACTCATGCAATGCAAAGAACTTAAATGCCAGAAATGAATTTTCTTCCAAACTGAAATTGGCATTAGAGTACAAGTACAAAACATTACATATTAAGAAACATCATAAGTAAAAGATTACTGAAATCAGGCATGACTGCTAAGTAAAAAGCTTCACACCTTTGGTTTCCCGAACCAATTTAATGGCTTAAATGTAGCAAGACGCCTAAGTAAATCCCCTCTCTCCCAAGGTCTGCATGAAGGCTGGGATGATCCAAGAGCAGAACCACCAGTACTTGTGCTCACAGAAGTCCAAAGAGGTTGTGTGCCAACATATGAAAATGAACCTGTTTTAGAACCTGGACCATGACCCAACCAGTCGGCACCACCAAAAGTTGTAGGAACTGCTGGAGAGGATGCCCCTGCCGAGCTGGACACGCATATGAGAAAATTTAAATATCTTATTTTAACAGACAATGAGACAGGTAGCAACATGCAAATTTCTGACACAATTAAGAATGTTCTTGATGCTAAAGTGTCTAGGAGAAATAAATAAGAAACAAAGGGTGTTTCATAATAACTATGAACAAATTCAATATGTAATCTAGAAGAACGTCTTGTTTCCTTTACTTCTTTCAAGTTGAGTTATTGCAGAAGGATATTTGATATATTTGATTGTTTTACTAGTGCACTTGCGTGCAACATGATCTTGTATCACTTGTTTACTGACATACTATGCAGCCCATCAGCAGAGCAACATCTGGGCAACTAGTATTTTGCTGTTTCGGAAACAAACAATGCCAAGAAAAACATCGGGAAATGTATGGACGGTAAACTAAGGCTGAGTCTCATAGATGCATTCCCCTAGCCCACTTTTTTCTTCACACTCTTCCAGAAACCGCAGACCGGTAACAATGATCCAGCTCCTTCTTCTCTTTCTCAAAGTGCACCAACATCTGATTTTCAACTCCTCTCATGGCATCTTCTCTTTTTATCTCTTGATATGTGGTGACTGGTGTGTGGTGACTGGTGAAGATCACTCAATCATAAAGCCGAAAGGTCTCCACCATTGTCGACAAAGCAGGCATCCTTCTCTAAATCATTTTGTGTTTCTCTCTTAATGCGCCTTTGTCTTTTCTTGCTCATCTTCTCTTTCGCAGACTGCACCAGCATCTTCTTTCAACTCCTCTCGTGACATCTTCTCTTTCATCTCCTTGATATACAGTGACTGGTGAGTGATGAGATAAAGCCAAAAGGTCTCCACTCTCCAGCATTGTCAACCATCCTTCTCTATATCATTTTGTCTCTCTTTTCTTTTTTTCTTTCCAATATCACTCAGTTTTCAGGTACTTTTTATTGAGAGGGACGTCAAACTACCCATAATAGGTGCTTTAGCTTCTTTTTTTTCTTTTCTTTTGGTGGCAGAGGGAAGGGTTTGACTATCCCATTTGATTCTACAAAAATAGTTTCTATAATAATTTAACTGATATTTCCCAATGCTTCATTTCCACTCCTTCAAAAAATTGTTTTCCTCACCCTTTTTTTCTATTCTCCTATTTGGTTCCATATGACATTCTTTAAGGTGCATAAAATCAGGTCCAAACCAGAATATTGTACCTTTTTGACAGTTGGATCCAGACCAAACCTGGACCAATCATCCAGTCCAGTCCTTGTTCCTGACTTTCCGAGTTGCTGGGTTTCTGATCTGGTCCAAACCAGTCCGGTGATCCCATTAGATTTGCTTCTAGATTTTTGTTTGATTCTATTAGTTTTCAGTAGAGCCCTTTCACTCATTCTCTGAATTCACTCTATGACTCCCATCTCTCACTTCCACGAGCACCAATACTTATATGGTAAGGAGCAAAGAAAAAGGATGTACCCTCTTTTTACACTCTTAGTGGCCTGAATGTAATGGGTTGGCAGTAAGAAATTCGGCTGAAACAATTAATTATATTGGATTTGGTGCACCTACCTTTTTAGACCATGTTCACCTTATAAATTTCCCACGAACCACATCCTCTCTCTTCCCATCAAATCTCATTCATTTCATGGTGGCCGAACCTGTCTAAACAAATACCCAAATCTACTCTCACAAAGTCTAAGATCACCCAGTCAGATTCCAAATTCTTTTGTTTTCCTGAAGCAACTATCTCTCTTTGCATTCATCAGCGAAGAATTTAGTGTCCAATTCTTTTATTTTCTACGTTTCCATTGGTGCGATACAGCTAGAGATCTGCAATGAGCAATTCAGCACTGGCACTGACGATGAAGCATGAAATCTGCACTTACATTAATGGTGAAGCAAATAATCCAAACTTCATTCTGCAACTTATCTTTGTTCGTAATCTAATTTATAGCTTCCACATTATACTATCCTCTCACTTTCTTTTCTCGTATTTTAGTGATTAATCCCTTTAATCTTTTCTTTAAATGTCAAAATTGGATTGTTAACATCTAATCAATGGAACCAAATTATGGACAGGATTTCTTTTCTGATAACTTCTGTCCCAATCTCCGTTCCTCTCTTGTTTTTACTGTGACATTTTATTTTATTATATGTGGCAATTCCTGAGAAATGCCAAGGAAATATAGGAACTTATGCCACATCAAAAGCATTAGCACTAGTGAATTATAAATTGTATTTTAGCTATAGATTGCCATTACCATTTGCCTAACTAAAATACTATGCAATATGTATAAGCAGTCTATGTTCCATCTAGTCTGGCGTTTTGCAGTCCGGTCCTGTCCAAGACCAAAACATTATGGATCTGGTCCTAGGTCTTGAAGTTTTAAGTCAGTTGTTGGATTGATCAAGTCCTGTCTAGATTTAGACCGAAGGGCAGCCCCATCACTATAACAGAATACCAAGATCCCAATGATTAAAGATACAATACAGAGCTACCTAATGAAGAGTTCAATAGATACACAAACTACAGAAAGAAAAAATGGTAGAGAAAATCCCTTGGATCCAAAAAAAACATAGGCTACTCTCATATTGTCAAAAGTTTCTGAACAATTCAATAACAAAACATATAATTCTATCTCTTCCATGCTTACCTTATGCATCTAAATTCATATAAGGCACTAAAGTACATGAATGACGAATGTAACAAGTGAACATCCCCTAAGTTATAACTATGCATGTAGGTAACTTTTCCATGCTCATGGCAGTTAATGCTGTGCCCAAACAACAAATAACTTCATGGGTCTTACTCTTACATATGTTTCTAAGCTTTCAAATTGCTCCTAATCCAAATAAAGGAGCATAAATCTCAACTACTATTCTAGTTTTGCTTCTCTTTTCTTAGATTTATAAAGAAATTACCTCAGCAGTGGATTCAAACTAATGACTCTCCTGGTTATCAGCAGAGGGATACCAACTGAGCAACAGTGTCATTGGAAATAATCAAAACAATAATTCAGTGTTGCAAAAAAAATAAAATTAAATCAACTTTGAGCACTTATTTACGAATCAAATTTTCATCCGATGTTCATTCAATATGCATCTCCTCAGACACCTAACTGAAAACAACCACAGAAGCCTAGTTCTTCTCGCTCCCTGCCACGAACACAGCACGCAACCCCATGGAAATGGGCATCAACAGGAACGATCTTTAAATTATTTAACACGATAAGGGTACTCCATACATTGTGAAATTATTCAAAGGTGTATTTAGACACCACTTCAACACCCAAAAAAATAAAAAATAAATATGAAAACTTCAATAACCACACTACCATAATACCCAATCATTATAAACTAACCTTAAACCCTCACTCACAAGCAAAGATTGCCACAATAAATGGCCAGCAACAATTTCGTGCATCACAATGCAAACTTCGAAAGATCCCCAATTTAGAATTTCCCCCTCTCCACTCACTAACTCGCGTACTACATAGAGGAGCCATTGTAAACGAAAACCTTTAGCGACAAAATCGACTAAATCTACACAGTTATGAGTATTGAGAAGAAGCCCTAATCAAAAAGCCAGCCAAATTTCAACGTGTATGAAACAATTTAGAATTAAACCCAATCAAAGCAAACCCTAGGAGAGAGAAAATAGGAAGAGAGGAGAGCAATAGAAAGGTCAATACCTAGCTGCCGGAGTTGGATCGAGGGTGTTGTTAGTGCCGCCGGAGCTTCTGACTTCCTCTTTCATGGCTTCCTTCTCTCGCTCTCTCTCTCTCTCTCTCTGTACCTCGCTGACTCTCTCTCTCCTCTTTCAAGGAGGTTCCACTGCTGTTAGCTACTCTAGTGTGAACCGTTTCTTAATTTCCAGATTTTTTTTTTTCTATTAATTATCTATTTATCTTTACTTTTTTGGGAGAGTTAGCAACGTATTTGTTAGGAGGAAAATATACTCGCTATTAGGCCATCAATATCCAGTGTGATTTTCCGAAGTACGGCTTTTAAATAAAATAAATACCGAATTATGGTCCATGAAAACTTAAATACCAAACTACCGTCCACGTCAGCAGGCC